>BROE01000002.1:6736818-6840459 GCA_036571765.1 Plecoglossus altivelis
GTGTGTGTGTGTGTGTGTGTGTGTGTCTTGAGTGCGCGTGGAGCGTGTGTGTGCGGTGCCTGTGTGCACGTGCGTACGGACGGACGTGCGTGTGTGTGAGGGGCTTCATTGTCTTAGGCTAGAGAGCCCCAGTCAACCAGCAACTCTCTCTCTCTCTCTCCCTCTCTCTCACAGATACTCACTATCTTTATCTCTCTCTCTCTCTCTCTCTCTCTCTCTCTCAGATACTCACTCTCTCTCTACTACCTCCCTCTTACACCCCTCCCCTTCCTGCCCCCTCTCCTTTCCTCTCCAGTCCCCATGAATACCCCCCAGTCATAGATAGAAGAGCCATAGGAACCAGTACCAGAGCCATTACATAAACCCCTATACAGTGGGACTGCTTTGGACGGGGTCCAATAGTCTTAAACTGCTTCCTTCCTCTTTCCCCTCCGCTCTTACATGACACCTAAACTGGTTTGAGAAAGGCAAGGATGGGAGCGAAGCTGAGAAGGTTGTGAGGCAGAAAGCTGTTCCCAGTTGGACGGAAGAGAGAAGGGCAAAAAGGAACGAGAGGAGCAGTTGGAGTGTTTGACTCGGGCTGTGATGAGGTGCAGATGAACCTGCTGGTCCCAGAGCTTCATGCTCTCTTACTTGCAGTCATGAAAGCTCCGGGAAAACATGTTGGCTCCCTCCTCTGGACAGGCTGCTGTCTGAGGGCTTTACCACGGACACACACACACACACACACACACACACTCCCCAGCGACAAGTGACAGAGGTAGCATCCTTAAAGCCCGAGGGTGTTTATGAATGTATTTCCTCAGGTTTCTTCCCTTCCTTCCACACAGCACATAACATGTTAGAGTCTGCCTTCAGCTGCACACTACGTTTGGACCCTTTCGTCCGAGGGGACGTCTCAACCTTTCGAAACGTCCGCCGTTTCCTCTGTGCGCTTCAGCATTGTAACTTTCGCAGAGTTCCATTTCAGAACACAGCTTGACCCTGATTTCTCCCGTTCAGAGGCACTTGTAGTTTTTCAGCTCCTGCGGTAATGTAATAGGCGTCGGAATACACATTTGGCAACCGTTTGCTAGTGTCAAGGTCTGAGGTGGAGGGAAAATAAAAAACGGTCTGTGTTATCAGATACATTTCTACTCAGGTTGCATAGGCTCGGATCATTTGAGGTTCATACATTTGTGTCCATTTGCACGTTGGGAAGCAGAGCAGCAGTGGGTCGCAGTCGTTCTGTCTGTTAAGTCCAGGCACTTGAAACTAATGTGCGCATGAGAAAACATGTCATGCAAGAGTTTGTGTAAGACTTTTGTAATTGGGATCCAGTTAGGCATAGTGTTATGATTAAGATGATTTCATATTCAAAGCAGATAGTCTGCAATTCCTCATGTCTGACTTGAATGTCGTTGCCAGGTCGTGGTTGCCAGGTCGTGGTTGCCAGGTTCGCCCACCAATGTCCTCATTTTCTTTCTTCTTCTTTTTTTCTTTTTTTTTCCCTTTCAAAAAAAATTTAACTGGCCACTATTTATTGTCCGTCCCCATTCCAGAGGAGATCTTGGAGCGTCTGAGGGCCAAGCAGGAGGAGGAGCTGGAGGAGGTGAAGCGGCGGGCTGCGGAGGAGGCCCAGAAGGCCCGGCTGGAGAGGGAGAAGGAGGAGGAGGGAGAGGAGAAGGAGGGAGGACAACCCAAGGAGGAGCCGGAGGAGCTGAAGGTGAAGGAGGAGGCCACAGGAGAGAGTGATCCTCCCCAGGATCAGAGCACCAAGGAGGGGATCAACAGTCCAGGTACGCCCCCTCATAACCTCCTAACCTCCCACCCTTCAACCATGTCCTCTTTCCAGACCAGAGTCAGTTAGGATTAAAAGCCTACCCAGACTCCGGAGCAGTTAGCTTTATGGGACTGTACAATTAGCTTAGCATGTTGTGCGAGGCGAGAACAATCAAGCACAGATGTCAAATCCTACCATATAGACAGTCTGTCCTCTATATTCCTTCTTGGACTAAATATCTTTTGTAGTCCTGTTTTGACTGCCATGGGGAATAGGCTGCAATCATGCAATCAAACAGGAAAATCTGCTTGGAGGTGGTTGGTCTAGTCACTCCCATCCCAGCAAATTGGAAATCATTTGTCAGTCAGGCACTTCAATGACCAAAAGATATTCTGTGAAACAACTCTAGACCAGTTAGAAAAAGCATCTGCTAATATGAACCTCTGTGTCCTGGCATTGATACCTAGAGTTTGGGTTTTTTAAAGATCCAAGTCTTTTTTTTTCCCCCCCACTGTGACAAAGGGCTGTTTAGAATTCATTCAATAAGGTTTATTTTAGAGCCAATCAGAGACTATATTTGTAATCCCACCATAGCGGAAGGGGCTCCCTCTGCAGGCGAGGAGGCCACTAGCAGCTCAGTGACTCCTAAATCAGAGGCTGTGGCTCCAGAGCCCTCCCTGCCTGCCGCAGAGACCGCTAGCCCAGCACCAGGCCCCCAGGAGCCTCCTGCTGCCTCTGGGGACGAGGGCCAGACCAGCATGGAGGTCACGCAGGACTCCGAAGGTACGGACGGTGCTTTGATAGCGTCAGTGGAACGTCAACCCCCCCCCCCCCCCTCTCTCTCTCTCTCTCTCTCAGCCGTCATGGTCTGTTTCCCTGTTCCTGCTACTTGTGCCTGAGTTGTTCCTCTTGTCTCGTCCCTCCCACTTGTTTCTATTGGACCCTGCCACTCTCATCAGTTGCTTTTTGTAATCCGCATCCCTCATTTCATTGGCTGCGCCAGCTGTTGGGTCATTTGTCTCGCGAGCGAATGGATTGCTGACGTCAAACGCTTTGCTCCAGCGCTGCATCCCCCAAGAACCTGCTTTGTGACTTTTGCTGAAGCGGCAGAATCCGTGGCTTGACAGATCGATCGATATGCATTGTCATGCGTGATTTGCAGACCATCTAATGCTCTTCTGTAAATGCCAATGGTGCTCCCCGTATCTAGCTTGCCTTGGGAGATTTACTTGTGTCATTGGCAGGATACATGCATCTTTGCAGTCCACCATTTCCTGTCAGCGTTCGTTGTGGTCTGCTGCATTTAGACAGGAAGCTTTGCTTTAAAAAAAACAAAACACATTGAAATATTGTTTGACTCCGACTGAAATCAATACCCCCGTTTCTCACCCTGCTCTTTGGTCCTACAATCACCGTCTCTGCAGTTGATTTGTCTTGCCTTGTTGAATGAGGTTGGGCTTGCTTTGAGAAAGCCCATTGGCTGGTTAGTGGGCTGGTTGAGAATGTGCACTGCACCCAGTGTGACACTAGAGGGAGCCAGAGATTTCCCTGTAAAAATGGAGGGAATTGAATGCCTGGAAGACATTGGCTTGGCTTGGGCTTGCTGTTGGCGTGGGCTTGCTATTGGCTTTGTCTACATCCTGTAAAACAACCACAAAGTTCAGTAATGGCGTAACCATATTTGATTAAATTCTTTTTTTGCCGCCCGCTACAGAAAAGGCAGAGTCCGACTCTGGCTTCCCCAGTGGAGAGGGCGTCCCAAGCTTGAGCCAGCCCCCCCAGCCCAGCGAGGAGAACAGCAACAGCAGTATGGGTGGGCCCCGGGGTACCGAGCCCCCCCAACCCAGCGAGGAGAACAGCAACAGCAGCATGTGTGGGCCCCGGGGCCCCGAGCCCCCTGACCTGGTTGACAAGTCCTCCCAATCCTCCCTCGCCAGCCAGGATGACCCAGGTCTGGCCCAGACTCCGTCCTCACGACCATATACCATTCATTAGCTATGTTGATCAAACAACTGAATGTTGAACGCCCTCGATTTAGAATTGTATGCGTGAAATAGGATTGTCGTTAGCCGAATGAGACGTTAAAGTCATCATTTCCTTCCGTGTGACGCTTGATCACCCCCCTATCCTCCCTTGTCATGGATTGGTGGAACCACAACAAGGGATAGATGGAAATCCAATTGTACGCTTGCATGGATACATCTCTAATCTCTACCCCCCCCCCCCTCTTCTCTCTTCTCTCTCCCCCCTCCTGGGTTGACGTCCAGGCGAGGGCCGGGCCAATGGGGAGACGCCTGGGCCGGGCGGGAAGTCGTCTGCGTCTACGCGCATGGTGACCCGCCTGCGTAACCCGGAGAGCAAACTGAGCCAGAGGAAGAGCCAGCAGGTGGCGGAGGCCGTGCACGAGGCCAACAAGGGCTTCAAGGAGGGCAAGGAGGTGAGGGCCGCCAAGACGCTACACAACTACCAAGGGGGGTGGGGGGGGGGCGATCCACCTCTTAAGCCTCGCACCCCCTCCCCTTCCCCGACACTCAAATATTGACATTTGACTCTGAAACCGGTTGTGGAACGCTTTAGTCGCTTAATTCGTTTCATTTTGGTGTACCGAACCGAAAATGAAGGAACGACCTGTTTTAATTCCGACTGCCCGCTTCCCTACTTAAACCCAATTATTGCAAAGCACCACCATGCCAACACGACGCCCAGCCAACGCTTTAGTAGTCAACCCTCTCCCCCTCCCTTCTCCCTCCTCCCCAGGTGTTGGTGGTGAACCAGCAGGGCGACGTGTCTCGCCTTAGCACGCGCAGCTCCAAGGAGGTGGTGATGAAGGGAACCCTGTCCAACTACTTCAAGCTGGGCCAGGAGGGCAAGTACCGGGTGTACCACAACCAGTACAGCTCCAACACTCTGGCCCTCAACAAGCACCAGCATCGCGAGGACCACGACAAGCGGCGCCACCTCTCGCACAAGTTCTGCATGACGCCCGCCGGCGACTTCAAGTGGAACGGTTCCATCCACGGCTCCAAGCTTTTGACCATCTCCACGCTGCGCCTCACCATCATCCAGCTGGAGAACAACGTGCCGGCGCCCTTCATGCACCCCAACTGGGCCTCGCACAGGTAGGCACGCGGGAAGACGCTCCAGGGCCGTGCGGGTTGAGGGGGGGGAGCGGTCTGACCGCCACAAGGGGGCGTTGGAGTCACTGGATCTCGGTGCGTTGTTCCTGCAGGACCAACTGGATCAAGGCGGTGCAGATGTGCAGCAAGGCCCGGGAGTTTGCCCTAGCACTGGCCATCCTGGAGTGCGCCATCAAGCCTGTAGCTCTGCTGCCTGTCTGGAAGGACGCTCTGGGACACACCAGGTGAGACGCGTGCGCACACTCACACACACACACACTCACTCACACACACACACACACACACACACACTAATTCGAGTTTTGAAGAAGAGGAACTAGGAAACTTTTTCTAGTTCCAAGTGTATTGTTTGTATTACGGAGTCTAGTATTATGTCATTCTCATACAGCATTAGACCCACCCCATAATCACACACACGCCTGCCGCGTTCACCAACACACCACACCACACACACACCACAATCACACGCGTTCATACACAGTCCTCCCAACCAAACCATGGTCTCTTTCATGAGGCCTCCTCTCTGAAGGAGCCTGTGGCGTTACCCAGAATCCCCTGCACGCCCAGCCCCAGAATGTTTGGCCAGTGTAGAACTGATCAGCAGCACATCAAATGGCTCATGCCCAGCTTGTAGGATAATATTTAGATTGGGGGGTGGGGGGGGAGGGCGGAGAGTGGCCTGAGCTGAAAGCCCTCTCTGCCTTCTCCAGGGGAGTGGCTACGTCTTAATGCCCCGATTATGCTGTTGGTGTTGGTAGTATAGCTACAGTATGTGTGTGTGTTTCTCCCACCCACATGGTCCGTTCATGCCCCCAGGCTTCACCGCATGACGTCCATGGAGCGGGAGGAGAAGGAGAAGGTGAAGAAGAGGGAGAAGAAGCTGGAAGATGAGGAGACCATGCAGCAGGCCACCTGGGTCAAGTACACCTTCCCCATCAAGCATCAGGTACCTCGCACGCACGCCACGTTTTCGGAAAACCGCTTTCGCACATTCGCACGCATTTCATTTTTGTTTCGTCTTTCAAGTCGCGGTTACTGCGCTGTATTTACGACTGAGGCGTCAGCCATTAAAGCTAATTGCCAGGACGTGTTTAATTGCCACTTCCTGCCCCCAGAATGCCGAGCGTTAAAGTGTTTGATGAGGCACGTGTGTTCAGAGCTCCCGTAAGAGTGTGACTTTACACCCTGCTGGACTGCTGGCTAATGAGCTGTGCGAATATCTTACTACCCCTCTTTTGGATTTTGATTTTCTGCTCTCCTTATCTCTCCCTCTCTTCTTTCCCCCCTCCTCTCTTCCTGTCTTCCCCCGGTGTGTAGGTGTGGAAGCAGAAAGGGGAGGAGTACCGCGTGACGGGCTACGGAGGCTGGAGCTGGATCAGCAAGACTCACGTCCAGCGCTTTCAACAAAAGCTGCCTGGCAACACCAACCCTAACTACCGCAAAGAGCTGGAAGGTCAATCGGTTTTTAAAAAAAGAAAATGATCTAAAACGTTTTAAGGATCTAAAAATGTGGTTTGGTGTCTCACGCGCCAAGCATTCTTTCTCACACAAATGTGTTTTTACTTGCGTTTGTTTTCCCCCTCAGTGGGAAATAAATGGACTTGGTCATATTTGGGAGCTGTGAATTGAGGGCCATGTGAAAGCAGTAACGATAACTCAACACATTTCCTTCCCGCGTTCAGATGCCAAACTCGGCAAGAAGTGCACCCTTCTGGACTTGAGCGTAAGGCCGACCGTCACCTCCGAAGAGCAGAAAAGCAGCGTTCACGTGGAGGACAAGGATGAAGCCACTGGCACCCTTGAGCCCTCAGGGAACGACTTGTCTGAGAAGATGGAGGACAAGCCAGAGGAGGAGAAGAAAGAAGAGTTGGATCAGTCTACAAGGGAAAAGCCTGAGAACTCAGTGTTAGAAGAGGCAGCTGAACACATGGAGGTGGACCCAAGCCCAGCAGATTCAGGACAAGATCAAGAAAAAGGTTGGTCGTTTTTCGTTTTATAGAATTATAACTGCTCTCACCTTTATCATGTGGTTTGTCTTCTCACAAGGCTTTCAGATAGTTAGCTACCAGTTCAAAAACAAACAAAAATAACTCAACAAATAAAGTTCTAACGTGTCCATGTTGTATTGTCTCCTCAGGGACCAGCAGCTCTGAGGTGACTGTGAAGCAGGAGCTTGCAGAGGGCCCCCAGCGGCCCTTCAATTACGACGTGGTGGACGTCAGCCTGGGCTTCCACACCCGGATCCCTTACAAGAAGATCAAGACCTCCAAGCTGGACGGTCTCCTGGAGCGTCGCGTCAAGCAGCACACCCTGGAGGAGAAGCAGAGGCAGCAGGGCTCTCTGGTCAAGTCTACCCCAGCCAAGGGCACCCAAGCCCTGCCGCAGACGCCCATCAAGACCCAGGCTCAGTCCCCGTTCCAGGTTACGCCGGACATCGTTAAGATGGAGAGCAAGCCTTCGGGAATGTCTGCTGTAGCCCCAATGGAAGTAAGCGGCTCTCCCCTAGGAGCACCATCCAAAGACCCTGCCCCACAAAACCAAACATCTCCCCATAAACAGGAGGGAAACCTCCAGGAAAGGACTATGGGGCCCTTAGGGGCCAGGCTCGGGGAGGGGGAACCTAAAGTGTCCAGCTCAGGGGGGACCCAAAGCATTGCAACATCTTCTGCATCTACGGGCTCCATTCCCATCTCCGCTGAGGGATCAGGACTCGAGGCAGCTTTGTTAAAACCTGATTCTTCTACGATGCATGCTCTGAACCAGCTGGGAAAACCAGAGCAGACCGGAGCAGAAAGCAATGGTCACAAAGACCAGCATGACAGACCCGGCAATGGACAAAACGCCGCAGAAGCAGTCACATCCCAAGCCCCTTCTTTCCTTTCTCCCCAGGTGAACGGAAAAGACGTCCCGGAGAACAGGCCCATGACCAACTCTGTCCTGAGCGAGCCCACCAATGCCCTGCCCAACAGCACAGAAGCCAAGGTGAATAGCCTATCCAAGCCTGAGGGAGCTAGTCAGATGGTCAGTACCCAGAAGCCCTTACTGAACGGCGACGTGGTACCGGGTGGCACGGACTCCAGCTCGGCTCCCAGAGTAGAGATGGACAGCAAGGTGACGGGGTCGGACCAGGTCTACCAAACGCCTGTGAAGATGGCCAGACTGGAGAACAACCTACAAGGTCCGGGGCTGATGACTCAGCAACGCAACAGCACAGCACCCCAGTTTACGGAGACGCAATCTTCCGCTAAGCCCAACAAGATGGCGTCTTCTCCAGTGCCCTCGGCTGAAGAGTCCAGCCTGAGCAACGACTTTGCGGAGGAGAACAGCAACAACAGCGCGGTCGATCCGCTCAAGACCATCATCACCCAGATCACCACTACCACCTCCACCACGACCACCACCAGCGTATCCCATCTCGGGGAGGTCTCAAGATCCTCGAAACCCGTCGAGTCCGCCGTGGAGAGCGCCGTGTCCACCCTCACCACCATGACCAAAACCACCGTGACCAAAGTGCGTTCGCCCACGCCCGACAGCCAGTCGGACGAGAGCCAGAGCGAAACGGTGACCCACGAGCACAAGACCACGCTCCTCTCCTCCGTCAGCAAGTCGTCGTCGGGGCCTCACGGCTCAACGTCTTCCCGTTCCACGCTGTCCATCAGCCACGAGATTTCGGCCACCTCCACCAAGGGTCGCGTCCGCCTCCAGAAGTTCTCCCGCACCAAGAAGACCCGGTCCGACACGGCTTTGCCCTCCTATCGCAAGTTTGTCACCAAGAGCAGCCGGAAGAGCATCTTCGTGTTACCGAACGACGACCTGAAGGTGCTGGCGAGGCGTGGCGGCATCCGCGAGGTGGCCATCTTCAACTACAACGCCAAGCCAGCGCAGGACATCTGGCCCTACCCTTCACCCAGGCCTACGTTTGGCATCACATGGAGGTACGCACGCACTCCCCCGCATCCAGGGATGGAAAATTTCTGGTTTTCGGAGATCTGGCAGTCTGTCCTTGTTTTGCTCCAGTGCCGTTTGATTTAGACAAGGTTTAAACAATAAAGATTTGTGATTGCTACATATGGAAACGCCCAGTGTTAACGTGGTGCATGCTTTGAACCTTCTAACACCAATCGAGTCCAGTTTTCTGCCGCTAGCTCCCCTAACGCATCAACGTAGTAACTCTCATGAATCTTTGAAACACACCCCGTCCTGTTGACATGTTAGTTGTTAGTTCTGTAGTCTTCTCTGTTTGTCGTTAGTGGGTTTGGCCCGGTTCTCTGCCCTGGCTGTGGGCCCCGGCAGAGACCTCTGGGTTCTGTTCTGACCGGGACCGCTTTACAGAGCAGCAGACGTGAATCAACCGGTGGTTTTTTGGGTGTCAGGATGTTCGGTGTTGCGCAACAACCGCCCCAAGGATGTTTTCTCCGTCTGTGGTTGTATGATGGAAAAAGGATTATCCCCCCCCCCCTTACGTGTCCCTAGACATGTTAGTGCAACGTTTGTTCTTTTCAAATGGCCGTGCGCGGAGACAGGAGGCTGAAGAGGCGCAGAGTAATTACAAAGACCGTGGACAGAAATAATCAAAACCTTTTCTGTAGTCGTCTTGACTCTGAACTTGGTGTGGGACCGCCCTTGGCTGTCTCCCTCTACTGCATAGCTCGTGGGCATGTATAGCGACCCTACGTGACAAACAACCCCAACATGTGTGTTAACCGTGGGCTATGCTTCTCCTGTCCCCCCCCCCAGGTACCGGCTTCAGACGGTGAAGTCGCTGGCGGGCGTCAGCCTGATGCTAAGGCTCCTCTGGGCCTGCCTCCGGTGGGATGACATGGCCGTCAAGCCGTCCGCCGCCGTGGGCACCACGCGTACAGGTAGACCGCCCTCGCCACGCCTCAACTTTCTACGGATCCACCAACCCTAACGCACCCTGCTGCGTTAGGGTTTTCTTACCGCGTTTGAGCCGACTCTCTATGGTTCAAAGTCTGTATTCGTCTCCCCTATGTTGACACTTTGTGATAATAGCTGTCAATCATATAGAAGTTTCTGACTCGGTTTGCCCTCTTATGACTGTGACCTGTGGAATATTCTAACATTGTACCGTTAGTGTGCAACGTTTCCTGTCTGGGAGTACATTGTTCCATGTTCTTGGAATCTCCCTCCTCATCCCATACCAACCCAGCCCTATCCCCACTCATTGCTACAGAGACGTCCGATACGGAGATCACCACCACGGAGATCATCAAGCGGCGTGACGTGGGCCCGTACGGGATCCGCTCCGAGTACTGCATCCGCAAGATCATCTGTCCCCTGGGAGTCCCCGAAACACCTAAAGGTGAGGGTCTTCTTGAGGCGTCTGGATCTGAATGGTCACGCCCCCCCCCCCTCCTTACACCTTCATCCCTGACTTCACTGTCTATGATCCTCTTCTTCCTTTCTATCCCACCCCATACACACGCACACACACATACACACACACACACACACAACCTCCCTACCCTCACTCTCTCAAACACACACACACACACTACCTCCCTACCGTCACTCTCTCAAACACGCACACACTACCTCCCTACCCTCACTCTCTCAAACACACACACACACTACCTCCCTACCCTCACTCTCTCAAACACACACATACTACACACCCTCCCATTGTCACCACCTCTTTGTGTCTGGCACACCACAGAAACCCACACTCCCCAGAGGAAAGGCCTGCGCTCCAGCGCTCTGAGGCCCAAGAAGCCCGAGCCCACCAAGCAGACAGGGCCGGTGGTGATCGAGACCTGGGTGGCTGAGGAGGAGCTGGACCTGTGGGAGATACGCGCTTTCTCTGAGAGGTCAGAGGGCAAGGGGTCAAGGGGGGGGGGGGGGGGGGGGGGGGGGGGTCATCGTTCATGGTGGGTAGAGTGTGATCCGTAGAGGTTCTAAAGGTTTATCTCAGTGGAATTTTGGACTGCGTGGTCAAGTCAGGTGGATCGGTTGGGAAAGTCAGTGTTACATTTTAACGCCTCAATAATTTCGCACTCATTTTTCTTGCCTTCAAATGCTTTTTTTATTTGAATGCTGTCAAACTAGGATTTGCAGTAGGTGTTCCAGCTCTCTAAGAAGTCCAAGGGGATGTTTAACGTGTTCATCTGTGCGTCCTTACAGGGTGGAGAAGGAGAAAGCCCAGGCTGCAGAACAGGCCAAGGTCAGTTTGAACTCAGTCACATTTTTTATTTCTTTTATTCATATTCCCGAAAGCAAGGTGTTGTTCCGTGTGTTCACCGGTGGGATTCACACCGCGTCTCGTTCCAGAAGCGTCTGGAGCAGAAACAGGGAGTGACCACCACCACCGTCACGCCCACGGGGACTCCCGTCACACCCGCGGCCACCCCAAAAGTCATCGTGGGCTCCTTGTCCGGCCAGGTCACCCCCGGCACCAAAGTGGTACTGGCCACCAAGATGGGTGGCACCCCTGTCACGTTCCAGCAGAATAAGAACTTCCATCAGACGTTCGCCACCTGGGTCAAGCAGGGTCAGCCCAGCCAAGGTAGATCAAAGGCAGAAACTCTCAGATTCGATTTGAAAAGACAACGTACGGAACATGTCTCTGGCGTAATTACATGGTGGCGTTTCGCTCTTCAAGTTCTGCTCCTCGGCATCAGAAACCTCTTCACGCCCTCCCCCTGGGAACGAAATCCCGCCCCTGATTTTTCATTGGTCGGACTTTGCTTGCGTGTTTCCCTCAGCAGGCGCGGCGGGCACCGTGACAACCGTGGCCACGTCGGGCGGACAGACCTTCCAGATCACAGGCACGTCCATGGGTGGCAAGGTCCTGCACGCCAAGCTGCCACTGCCCGCCAACAGCAAGTTCGTCACCGTCAACGTGCCAACCACGCAAGGAGGTAGGCCCCGCCCACCCCCACCCTTGGAGAACGCTAAGCGGTCCCAGTCAAGCAGTGGGCAAATGAGGAGGGCTTCCCTGTTCTGGTGGTTCTTCCTCAACTCCTTCATTAGGGCAGTCATGGATCTGTCTGGGTTAAATATATGAGCCGTAGCTGTCATGTTTTCAGATCCGCTATAGGTCGTGTATTATAGGGAAGGATGGAGGAATGGCTAGTGTTCGTGCTATGACCCCGCGACTGTAATTATGTGATGTCTGCGTCTTACCCACCGCCAATACAATAAGTACCATTCCTTCCCAGCCACTGACCACGCGCGCCACATCAGACGCCATCACCTCCCTCGCACGCGCTAAGCAGTCGTCGCTAGCTGCCAAGCTGCGTTTCCGTGCCCCTACCGTTCCTCCAGCCCGTGAGTCATCCGCCCCAGCTCGGAGTGGCACACATCACGTCTGGCTGTGCCTGTCGGCATGGGAACCCAATAGAGATGTTTTGGTGATGCTGGGCTTGTGTAGTCTGAGGCCGGGGCCCAGACGTCTTTTGAAGTAGCCATAGGTCGCTTCCATATTTCTTAAGTCAATATTGACCAGCCGGGTGAAGCTACTGTCGGTATTGGACGCGACCTGTCCCTTGGATGGGTTCTGAAGTGTTTGGATGATGGAGAGCTCACTACATCATTAAAGGGTAGCCGATGTCTTGTTTTGGCTGCGTGTTGAGCTAGCCATAACTGACCTTGGTTAGGTCACGTCTTGTCGCAGGACAGCCAGGAGTTCCTTCTAAATTTGGCTGCAATTTTCCAATTATTCCCATTTTCAATTATCCATACAAGTGCAGAGGCTTTTGTTCTGGTGCCGTCGTACCTCATTACACACACACACACTCAAACACACACACTCACACACACACACACACACACTCAAACACACACACACACTCAAACACACACACTCAAACACACACTCAAACACACATACACTCCAAAAGGCTAGCTAAATGACTCCACAAACAAACAGAGAGATTGTCTAGTGTGACACTCATGTTTCTGAAGCAGAGGGTGAGAGCGGAGAGAGAGGATATTAACGGCCCGTGTGTTTATCCAGTGTGACAGTTTCACTCATGTGTTTGTGTTGGACGGCGCTACGGAAGTCAGTCAGGAAAACAAGTTTATCCTGAGGTCTGGTTCCCCAGACAGGTAACACGCTATGGATAGAGAAACTTTTTTTTTTTCTTCTCCTTCTCCTTTTCCCGTCTTTAAAAGCACACAAAAAACTGTTCTTTCACTCCCTCCCCCCCCCACACACACACACAAAAAATGATGTTGCTAACTCACAAACTCTCCAAACAGCTACTCGCAAACCAGTGTGTGATTGATGTCGGTCCAGAACTACAGCTCTGTAGTTCTGAGGGGGGAGGCCTGGCCTCCCTGTTTGAAGAGGGGGAACCCTTGATGTATCGGTTTACCTGATCGGCGGCGGTCGGGGGGGGGGGGGGAGGAGAGGCAGTGGGAGGGAGAGGGCACGGAGGGGGGGTTAAAAACGAGAGGCAAAACCACAGAAAAAGGAGGAGAGGAAACATACAACAACTTTGAGATCTTGAAGGAAGACCGTTGTGTTTTCGCTGCCCTTCCAAGTGAGCCGGAGCCAAGCTAACAAAACTGAAACGGACGCTTTGTCAAAGTGAAGTGAAAACGTTTGAGAGAAGTTAGAGCCCATACATAATTTATGAGAGCGGGATGGGTTGGGTCAAATGCAATGGAGTCAAACCAACATTGCTTTTAGTGACGCTTTTTGAACCTTTTTATTTACTCGCTCGGCTAATATTGACTATGGTTAGCATCAAAGGCTTTGAAGACTGGAGTGGAGGGAAACCCAAAAGCAATGTATTGAGTTGTATCAATATATGAGCTTTGTAGAACGGATCATTCATGCTATGGGCGACTCTGTCAAGCTGGCTGTGTTTTCACTGCAAATATCAGCGTTGCTGCCTTGGCTGCTTTCAGAAGGGCGTGCCAAGACACTTTGGTGTTGCAGATCTCAAAAGGAACCTCCTTTTGACCCGTTATAGAGGGAATACCTGGCCTTTTTTGAGAGTTTACATTATCCATCCGTATTTGAATGTCGGCGACTACGAGAGGTACACCTATAGGAATGCACGGTTGTTTTCCTGTGGTCTGTCCAGGCGTTATCCAGCAGAAGGTGGTGGGCATCATCCCCTCCAGCACAGCAGGGGCCGCCACCTTCAGCCCCTTCCAGCCGCGCACCACCACCCTCAACATCCGGCCGGGCACCCCCGGCTCCCCCCAGCAGGTGCTGACCACCGGGGGTCAGATCCGTCCAGGGATGACGGTGATCCGCACGCCCATCCAGCAGGCAGGCGCCCTGGGGAAGACCATCCTCCGCACTCCCCTGGTGATGCAGCAAGGTGGGTGGCGGTCCCTTGCACTGTGGAGTTTGGTTCTACTATCATATATAAATGACTAGATTTTGATTGACAAAAAAATGTCCCAAATATTTTTTGAATTGGTGGATAGTGGTTCCTACAAGATCTAGTCGGCATGCGTGTGCGTGCTTACTAACACGGTCACCGTCTTCATCCTCAGGTCAAGCGGGCCAGCAGGTGGTGACCCAGATCATCCGCGGCCAGCCCGTCTCCACCGCCATCTCGGGCGCCAGCCCCGTCACCACCATCGCCGGGCAGAGGGTGGGCAGCCCTGTGACCCCGGGCCAGCCTGCCACCGCCCAGACGCCCCAGGGGCCGCGGGCCCAAGCCCAGGGGCAGGTCAAACTCACCCTGGCCCAGCTTACCCAGCTCACCCAGGGGGCACAGGTACCTCAGACCAGCTCCCCTCACACCACCTGCCACAACACTTCAGTAACCAGCTCATGATCCACTCAGACTGTCTGTAGGTGAGTCCCCCGTATAGAAAGAAGCACCCCACTAACCTCTTACTTTCACCTCCTCCCTCTCTTCCTCTCTTTTTTTCTCCTCTTCTCCTGCTCCAACCTCTTCCCCTTGCCCTCTCCCTATTCTACCTCACTTCCCTTCTCCCCCTCTCTCTATTCTATCCCACTTCCCTCCTCCCCCTCCCCCTCTCTTTCTACGTCTCCCCTCCCTCCCCCTCCCCTCTCCTTCCGTCCCAGAAGCAGCAGAGCGCGTCGGTGGAGCGGCCGGCAGGGCCCCAGCAAGGCCTGACGGTGATGGTGCAGGGCCAGGGCCAGACCACGGGCCAGCTGCAGGTCATCCCCCAGGGCGTGGCCGTCATCCCTGGCCCTGGCCAGCAGCTCATGCAGGCCGCCCTGCCCAACGGACAGGTCCAGCGCTTCCTCTTCACGCCGATGCCGGCCGCGCCTGCCGCCTCCACAGGTAGGCACACACACACACACACACACACTGGGGGGTTCACTCAGGTGAAATTCCCAGACATGATTTAGGTAGACGTCTGACCTCGTCCTCAACATTGTTTCCAGCCTCGGCCGTGCCCGCCCAGCCCCACCCTTCCACCACCAAGACCCCCGCCCAGCCAGCCCAGCAGGCCGCTGCCCCCGTCCAGGCCGGCGCCGCCCCGCTGGCCACCAGCACCCCTCCCTCGGCCACCCCCCAGGGCCAGCTCCCACCCCAGACCCAGGCCCACATGCCCATCCAGTCGCCCACGCCCCTCCAGGTGAAGAGCCAGGCCCGGGGAGGCCAGCTCCAGCTGCAGCAGTCCCCCCAGCTCCTCAGCATGCCGGGGCTGCAGCAGCAGGTGCAGGTCCTGGCCCAGCTCCAGCCGGGGCCTGGTGGAGGGGCTCTGCCCCAGCAGATCAAGCTGCAGCTGCCCATCCAGATCCAGCAGCCTGGGGGCGCTGCTGGAGCTCAGGGAGGACAGGTGCGAACGCACACACACACACACACACACACCACCACAAACTGTCTACACTTGAGTATGTATACAAATATTGGTAAACTATAAAGTTCTTTATATAGGCGAGGGTTTAAACAGTATTTATTATAGGTTTATATTATTTATCATAAATAAAGATTAGACCCTGAGAGATTCTCACAAGGGGCGGCTTTCCATTCATTTATCATGAATAAACGAATACCCCGTCACACATGGCAAATAACCCCCAGTTTGACCTCGAATCTTAACGGTCCTGTCCTCCCCCCTCCGGTCCAGATGGGTAACGTGGTTACCATCCAGACGGCCAGCGTTCAGGAGCAGCTCCAGAGGATCCAGCAGCTGCGGGAGCAGCAGCAGCAGAAGAAGAAGCAGGCAGCTGAGGCCCGCAGGGAGCAGGCGCTGGCCGCCGCCAGCCAGAGCGACATCATCCAGAAACAGGTGCACACCTCCTCCTTCACGAACGCCCTCGCCCTCGCCCTCCCTGTGTGGGTAGGGGTAGGGGTGAGGGTAGGTGGGTGGATGTAGGGGTAGATGGGTGGATGTAGGGCTGGATGGGTGGATGTAGGGCTGGATGTCCACATTGGATTACATGTTAGTTGGTGTGTGTTTCCATGAGTCAGGAGTGTATTTCCACGCATGGTTGCGTGTGTGTCCATGACAAGAGGAAGGGTGTATGTGTACATGGATGGATGTGCGAGGCCAGCTAGCCTGTGGTAGTGTAACAGCAGACCAGCAGGGCCCTCTGTCTCCTTGACATTCGAGCATAAACAGTCCTGAAACACACCCACTGTCACAGCTGGGTTTATTTTGCAAGCAGCCATCCATCCCTCCTTTCTGTCTGTTTGAGCGCTATACTACAAGTGTGTGTGTGTGCGTGCGTGCGTGCGGGCTGTGGTGCGAGAAACCTAGCGGTACATGTTACACTGTAATTCAGCATGTATATCTGCTATTTTAAAGAGACGACACCACGTAAGACGGTGTCCCTCAGATATGGCGTCTGCCGAAACCTCGTAGCCTCGACGCATGTTTCATTCCACCCAAGTTTACTGTCCCGATGCTACAGGCTTGGCCCACATTTGACCTCTGACCCCTTTTCCCCCTCCCACTGCGGCAGGTGGTGATGAAACACAACGCCGTGATCGAGCACCTGAAGCAGAAGAAGACCATGTCTCCAGCAGAGAGGGAGGAGAACCAGAGGTCAGCCTGCTGCCTTGGGGTGGGGGGGCAAGAGTGTGTGCGTCTCAGACACAGAGAGAGGGAGTGTGTGTGAGCAAGAGTGTGTGTATGTCAGACAGAGAGAGGGAGTGTGTGTGAGCAAGAGTGTGTGTATGTCAGACAGAGAGAGGGAGTGTGTGTGAGCAAGAGTGTGTGTCAGACAGAGAGGGAGTGTGTAAGCAAGAGTGTGTGTGTCAGACAGAGAGGGAGTCTGTGTGAGCAAGAGTGTGTGTGTGTGTGTGTGTGTGTCTCAGACAGAGAGGGAGTGTGTGTCAGACAGAGAGGGTGTGTGTGAGCGAGGACGTGTGTGTATGTCAGAGACAGAGAGAGGATGTGTGTGTGTGTGTGTGTGTGTGAGGTGTCACCCTCTCCCTAGCTTGGTGAACTTGGGGCTTATGTATAATCAGAGGGGGTCATGGGAAGAGTCCCCCCCCCCTTCCCCACAGACACTGTGTCCTCGCAGGCCGGGTCTGAGGACTGGGACCTCAGCACTGGCTCCTCCATGCTCTCTCTCTCTCTCTCTCTCCCCTTCAGTCTCCCCTTCCTCCCATCTCTGTCTGCAGAGGGCAGGGTCACATTAGTACGGGTGCTGTCTGGGAATGAGAGTTAACCCTTGAACTTCCCTGTGTGTGTCCACTGGTGACTCCCCAGTGACTTCCCACAGCCTCTCTATCTATTTTATACCCCCCTCCCTCCCACATGCACACACACACACACACACACTCAAACACACACACTCCACTGAGGACACCCTGACAGGGGACAAACCCACCTGTCAAGACATGTGACCTCCCCCATTACTCTGCTGCCGATTGGCTACGCTGCGTTTCCTCGTGTCTGGTCACACAGCTCACCCAGTGCAGATCAAGGTTCATGGAATATTGGAAAAATGGCTTCCTCCAGAACAGACACCGGGATACTGGATTGTCCGTATCTTCAGAAAAGCAACCTTTTGACTGATCTGTCATTAACCTCTCTCCTCCCACGTTCTCACCCCTCGCTCCTCCCCCCTCCTCCCCCTTCAGGATGATCGTGTGCAACCAGGTGATGAAGTTCCTGCTGGACAAGATCGACAAGGACGAGAAGCAGGCGGCCAAGCGGCGGAAGAAGGAGGAGGTGGTGGAGCAGAAGCGCTCCAAGCAGAACGCCTCCAAGCTGTCGTCGCTGCTCTACCGCCACAAGGAGAGTCTGAAGGCGGAGATCCTCAAGAAGAGAGCTCTGCTGGACAAGGAGCTGCAGCTGGAAGCTCAGGTCAGCGGGGGGACACACACGGACACACACACACACACACACACACACACACACGGGCACACGCACACACACAACGTATGTTGATTGCCTCACCACAAACGTCCCTCTCACCCTCCTGTCCTTCCGTCCCTGTAGGAGGAGCTGAAGAGAGACCTCCTCAAGCTGCGAAAGGAGAAGGAGAGGGCCCAGGCCGCTGCCCACCAGGCCGCCCAGGCCGCCGCCCACACCCACCACGCCCCCCACGCCCTGCCGCACCCCGCCCCGCACCTGACCTCGCCCGTCTCTGCCCACAAGCGCAAGCGGGAGGAGGAGAGGGAGGCGGCGGGCGGCCCCCCGTCCTCCGTGTCCGCCGGGCCGGGCGCCAAAGCCAAGAAGAAGAAGATGATCTCCACCACTACCTCACGGGACAACAGGAAGGACACCAAGCTGTACTGCGTGTGCAAGACGCCGTACGACGAGACCAAGTACGGCTCCCTGCCTCACACACACACACACACACTCTCACATACACACACTCACTCTCACACTCACTCTCACACACACTCTCACACACACACACCCTCATACTCTCACACACACACACACATGTGGCAGCTCCGCAGGAGGGGTGACGACCGGTTCATCTACCGTTGGTCTGTGCCACCAGAGGTCAATCTGGGATTTATAACTTCAGCCTGGAAAATATGACAGGAGCACTTCAGACTGTGTTATTAAGCCATTTCCAAACGAGGACCACTGACAACTTGACAGACCCAGACAACTCCCCAAACTACTCATTATCAGGCCTGAAGGAGTCACAGAAATACACAAATAGTCACAGAAATATATCCACTGTATATTGGTATCGCTTCTCCAAAAAAGCCCTCCATGTTCAGCGTTGGTGGCCACAGACAGACGTGATGTTTAACGCTCCACCCTGCCTGGGGCTTTCCTCCCAGGTTCTACATCGGCTGCGACCTCTGCACCAACTGGTACCACGGCGAGTGTGTGGGCGTCACGGAGAAGGAAGCCAAGAAGATGGACGACTACATCTGCAGCGAGTGCAAGCGTGCCCAGGAGGGCAACACAGAGGAGCTGTACTGCATCTGCCGGACGCCCTACGACGAGTCCCAGTGAGTGGGTGTGGGTGACGAGTCCCAGTGGGTGGGTGTGGGTGACGAGTCCCAGTGAGTGGGTGTGGGTGACGAGTCCCAGTGAGTGAGTGGGGGTGACGAGTCCCAGTGAGTGGGTGTGGGTGACGAGTCCCAGTGAGTGGGTGTGGGTGACGAGTCCCAGTGAGTGGGTGTGGGTGCGTTTGAAAGAGAGAGAGGAATCCTCTTGTCGAAAGCCACAGAGCTAAACCGGTGGAAAAACAGACAGAACCATTGACCTTACAGGTGAGTTACACAGAACGCAGCAACCACATTGAGGCTTCCGCCGCGTACAAACGGTCCCCGGTGTGAGGGCTACCACTAACACTCAGGGCCTCGCCGAGTGTGTTATGTCATGGTGTGAGTTGAGCACCAAGATTAGGTATTACAGAGAAGACCCTCGCTCATAAGGGATATTGGGCCAGTTGTATTGTGTAGTGCATACAAGGCTGCGCATGCGTGGGTCATGGCTGTTTCACCAGCTGACTGTCAGGCCACAAATAAGGTACATGTATGTTTTAAATACTTTATTTGGCAATAAACCACTCGACGAGTAGTGTGCTCCGCGTGCAATGGGACCAGCAACGGAGGGGAGCTTGATAGAACGCGTGGTTTTTACCACACCTATTTTAAGCCAGAGCTAGGAACACAACGGAGCACCGACAAGGTATTATGTTAGGGTTACGTGAAGGATCTAGCGCTCGGGCTAACTTGATTTGGTAAACGTTGCATCCCAGGACCCAGGAACAGTAGACAAGTCGCACTTGAGGGCGATCCTATCGCTATCTCTACCCTCCCTCTCTCTTATTCACTCTCTCTCTTCCTCGTGCTGTCTCTTTCATCCCCTCTCCTCCTCCACACTCTCTTCATACTTCTACTCAACTCTCTGTTTCTTCCATACCGCTCCAGTCTCCTACTTGCCAATTGTTCATCCTGTCCATTCCTCCTCCCCTGTCCTGTCTTTCATCCCTTTCCTTACAACTATTTCTCCTATCCTTATGTCTCTCATCCATTACCTGCCCAATGCACATCGCTGCTTCTCCTCTGTTCTCTTCATCCCTTCTCCTCCTCTCCTGTCTCTCTCCATCCCTCCCTCTCCTCCTCCTGTCTCCTCTAATATCCTTTCCTCACTACTACACTTGTCTCTCTCTATTTCCTCCATCCTTCCTCTCCTGTCTCTCTCCCACCCATCTCTCCTCTCTCTCTCCATGTTTCTCTCTTCATCCCTCTCTCTCCTCCACTGTCTCTCTCCATCCATCCATCCCTCCCCTTGTCTTTATCCATTCCTCCAAACTCTCCCCCTTACTCCCCCCTTTTGTTCCTCCTCTGTGACTGTCTAGAACAAAGCCCTCTTCTGTTCCTCCCTCCCTCCCTGCCTCCCTCCCTCCCTGCCTCCCCCTCTCTCTTATCTGATCTGTTCTGCTTCCCCCCTGGGTGCTACTTGGACAGCTGCCTGGCTCCCCTAGCTTTCCCCTCCCCTCCCCTCCTCTCCTCCCCATGCACTGTGCGCATGGCACACGGGACTCAGAGAGAGAGAGAGAGAGAGAGAGAGAGAGAGAGAACACATCTGTGTTGACCCACCTGCTTCTAATGCCACTGTCCAGCTGTTTGTTTGTCTTTTTATCTCTCTCCATTTCTTCTTCTCTCTCATGCGTGCACTCTCTGCTTCTCCCTCCTCTCTCTTTTTGTATTCCTCTTTCTCACGCTCTCTCCTCTCCTCGGCGGGCTTGTTCAGGCACACAAGATGGCGTGGCCTTTCCTGGAGCCGGTGGACTCCAACGACGCCCCCGACTACTACAGAGTCATCAAGGAACCCATGGGTGAGTCGGCCAACGGAGGTCTCCAACCAGTTCAGCTGTTTTTCCGCTTTGGAAAGAGGTTTTTGTGAAGGCGTCCAGGCACGCTTCCCTCCCCAACCTCGCACACACACCATCCATCCGTCCACCGTGCTTTCGAGTGGCGATGTTTTCGTAAATCCGGCGCTCACCGCAGCGAACACCCGAGTTGTTACTATTAAAAACACAAACACACTCCGTCCTCCATCTCCCAGTAGCCCGGCTCTGGGGGGGTCGGGAGGGAGGGGTTGGGGGGGGGGGGGGGGGGGTGGCCTTATGGAATACTAATAGAGGAGTCCCCTCCAACTCAGAATCATACGGCGTGTAAGACGAGCGACTTGCTTCACAGGCTTCTTTTCTGAAATTTGCCACTACAAACAATCCGTAAATCCGCACAGCAGACGCTCAAGTTGGAAATGGCCCCCAGACCTGCTCCACAGTAGCCTGATTGCTCCGCAGGCAACATCATGGCAAGTCATCCAAGCACGTAGCACCCTTTTTCATCGTTGCACAAAAAGCAAAAAAAAAAAAAAAGACGAAAGAGAGAGAAAAAAGCTTCTGGCCGTTGCGGCCAGCAAAGGCTTTGGGTTTTTTTTTTCTTTTTTTTTTTTTTAGATTAAATCTGCAGCCTGAGAAGAAGGGTGTCTTTGATATGGGCACAAGCTCAGCCCTGCCAGCCGGGCGGGGGTGAGGGAGGTTAAGAATCGGATATGTTTATTTTAAATACAGAACCCAAGGGAGCGGGGTAGGGGGAAACCAGCGGTGAGGATATAAGGACTGCTGCTAGTCCCCACCACCCCTACTCCACACCCCACCACCCCTACTCCACACCCCACCACCCCTACTCCACACCCCACCACCCCTACTCCACACCCCACCACCCCTACTCCACACCCCAGCAGCGAAATCCTACCCTTTGCGTAGCTTTTCGTGAAGTTGGCCCGACACCCTTCCCACCACCCTTCCTATCTCCTGATCCCACCCTACCCCAAAAAAAGCCCCCGTTGCCTGGGCAGTTCTTCGCCCGTGGGAGCTATCCCACTGTACCCCACCGCCACGATTCTCCCCAAACCCCCCCCACCCCCCCCCCAAAAACCCCCCTCACGTGACAATAGGGCACAACCACCTGTGGGAGGTAGAACAGGTTCGTTATTACTGTGTTGTGAGTGTGGCCCACAATCCCGGATCAGGTCTTACTCCACTACCCCACACTCCACCCACACCCCATCACTACCCTACACCACACCACACCTCTACCCCACACCCATCACTACCCCAGCACCCACACCCCACCCTTACCCCACACCCCATCACTACCCCACACCACACCTCTACCCCACACCCCATCACTACTCCACCCCCACCACTACACACGCCACCCCTACCAATGAGCAGGAACATCCCTAACCCTTGACTGGCCTTGCAGGGTCTCTGTGGTTTCTTGTCCTGCTGTGACAGGAGCATCCAGAAAGAGCCCAACACATATCTAACCACGGCTGCATCTACGGCGTTTGGAGGCTCGGTCGGATGTTGGCGAACTCTTGGAGTTTTTGCTGTCACTTTTGATATGATGTACTGTGCTTTTAAGATGCGCCTGCCTAATCTATCCTTCAAACGCATGCCGCAAACTGCAATTACTGTAGAGCAACTATGCAGATAGTTGGAGCTCTGTCAGAGATAATTTTCTTTTTTTTTACTCAGTTAGTCAAATATTTATATATATTCAAACAAAAAAAAAACAAAGAATGATCGGAACTTCTACCCACATCAAAGGTCCTGATTACAAGTTATAATTCTGCTGTTCTGCCTGGTTGTCCCTCCCTCAGATCTCTCCACCATGGAGGAGAGGTTACAGAAGCGCTACTACATCAAGCTGACCGAGTTCGTGGCAGACATGACCAAAATCTTCGACAACTGCCGCTACTACAACCCCAGCGACTCGTCCTTCTACCAGTGTGCGGAGGTCCTGGAGAACTTCTTCGTCCAGAAGCTCAAAGGTTTCAAAGCCAGCAGGTAGGACCTCCTCTCCGGTCTCCCTGCTCCCATGGCACGCTGCTCTGGTCTCCCCGCTCCCATGGCACGCTGCTCTGGTCTCCCCGCTCCCATGGCACGCTGCTCTCCTCTCCGGTCTCCTGGCTCCCATGGCACGCTGCTCTCCTCTCCGTTCTCCTGGCTCCCATGGCACGCTGTTCTCCTGTCATCCACCCTTCTACCTGCCCTCCTCCACTCATCCCGTCCGCCCCCTTCAGCTGCCCTCATCGCATTTTAGCATTCCATAAAAATAAAAAAAACAAAGGTTATTTTCCAACCTGACTGTGACTGAGAGCTAGTTACAGTTCAGTGTTTCATACTTCACCACTTGGTTTGTTGAGCTTGTGCTTTTTCTTTGATCTGATTGCTCACCCTGTCCTCCTCTCTGAGGGCACCCTGTCCCCCTCTCTGAGGGCACCCTGTCCCCCTCTCTGAGGGCACCCTGTCCCCCTCTCTGAGGGCACCCTGTCCCTCTCTCTGAGGGCACCCTGTCCCCCTGTCTGAGGGCACCCGGTCCCCCTCTCTGAGGGCACCCAGTCCCCCTCTCTGAAGGCACCCTGTCCCCCTCTCTCTGGGGGCACCCTGTCCCCCTCTCTGAGGGCATCAATCCCCCTCTCTAAGGGCACCCAGTCCCCCTCTCTGAGGGCACCCTGTCCTCCTCTCTGAGGGCACCCAGTCCCCCTCTCTGAGGGCACCCTGTCCTCCTCTCTGAGGGCACCCTGTCCTCCTCTCTGAGGGCACCCTGTCCCTCTCTCTGAGGGCACCCTGTCCCCCTGTCTAAGGGCACCCGGTCCCCCTCTCTGAGGGCACCCAGTCCCCCTCTCTGAAGGCACCCTGTCCCACTCTCTCTGGGGGCACCCTGTCCCCCTCTCTGAGGGCATCAATCCCCCTCTCTAAGGGCACCCTGTCCTCCTCTCTGAGGGCACCCAGTCCCCCTCTCTGAGGGCACCCAGTCCCCCTCTCTGAGGGCACCCTGTCCCCCTCTTTGAGGGCACCCAGGCCCCCTCTCTGAGGGCATCGGTCCCCCTCTCTGAGGGCATCGGTCCCCCTCTCTGAGGGCACCCAGTCCCCCTCTCTGAGGGCACCCAGTCCCCCTCTCTGAAGGCACCCTGTCCTCTCTGAGGGCACCCATGCCCCCTCTCTGAAGGCACCCTGTCCTTAAGGGACCCAGCCCATCCTCCCACGCTTCAGCGTGGTCGCTTTTCCTTTCATTAGCTGTGGTCGACTGCTGCCACCCCTTGCATTCAGTTTCCTCTCCCTGCTCTTAGTATGCCTCCTGTAAGACCTTTCATTGTGCCCCTGTGTGATGTCATTTCCTGTTTGCCTACGGTCATGTGCTTCACCTGCATGTATTTACACCATCCATTCTTTCTCTCCCTCTCTTGCAGATTGTGATGTCATAAGTCTGAGAGCTGGGTGCCGGGGTCACTCAAAAAAACGAAATTAGTCAATCCTGGACCTTGCTGTTTTTATTTCTTTAAAACAGCGTTAAAACCCCATTTGTAAGAAACTTGCATATATTAAAACACACTGTAGGTGTGAATTTTCTTTTTTCTTTTTTTTGTATTTTAGAATGACAGGTTCTTTAAAAAAACAAACATTTCTCACATTTGATGATGGCAGCCATGTTGGTTACAAAAAGCAATCAAGGGAAAATAAATATAGTTCTTTCTGTACACCAGTATCTCTCTGAAGACATTGTTTATAATTCATTCAGGTGCAAGGCACAGTATCAAGTTTTGGAAAGGTTGAGTCACAACCATTTATATGATTTTGCAAATACATTAGATGTTATATTTCACCAAGTTCCTTATACAGATAAGTTAACAAGATTTATTGACCACAAGCAACATATTTTACCTCCTCTTAGGTGACCATTTTAAAAAGCTTGCAGCATTTATTAGTTTCTCTTTTATCAGATTTATCCAAATGTAATATTATTATTATTTTATTGTGCATATGATATCCTTTTGTGAAGGACTATTTTATGTTAAAAAGGAAATAATGGTAGGAAATGTCCATCTAGCTCAGAGGTAAAGTCCTGTGTTGCTTCTGTTCCAATCTGGTGAGCTGGGAAGCCCAACATATGATGTTCTCACTGTATATATCCTGTTGGGCCAGCGTTGTATCGTACAATACCAAGCCAACTCACCAACATGGCTGCTCGTCTCCGCTCAAAATGTCTGACCCCACTGGCATCCGATAAGTCTTTCCTTTTTGTTTTTTTTTGTATTCCCTAGTGCATATTTTTGTCATATGTCAAGCTTTTAATAAAAAACAACAACAACAACAAAGTTATCCAACTGTTTCCTCTCTTTGCATTTTATAGGTCTCATAACAACAAACTGCAGTCTTCAGCCTCTTAGAATACACAGCTACCCCCTCCACCCCCTCCACCCCAACCACCCTCTCCACCCCAACCACCACCACTCTTTAAAGCTAACTGTCAAAATGTCTGCCAGCGTGGCTCCTCCCCCACCCCTTCCCCATGCCCCTCCCCCATGCCCCTCCCCCATACCCCTCGGTGACGCTGTGTGGCAGAACCGGCCCACTCCCCCGCCTCCTCTGACCCGCAGCTGGAGAGTGGAGGCCCTCCCGTCCCTGTCAGAACCGACCTCACACCGGGCAGCTCTGCTTAGGCCGACCGGTGCACGAGCGAAAACCGGACGGACGCTCTCTCCGACGTCAGCGGAAGGGGGATTGCTATTGGACGGCCTCGGCCATTAGTGTGTATGGAAGATGCTTGCAGCCCCCCCCGTCCCCGTCTTCGATGAAGGGGGGGGGGGTTTCCAGCATTCGGTTCTTCACCTTTCCTAATGGACTCAAGAGGGAGGGAATAAGGAACTGTGGAGGCAGTACGACGACTGGTTGTTGGATTGCAGTACAAAACAAGGCAGCAGTTAGACTCTCAAGGGTTGTTTTCAGTCTGTAGCTAATCTCTATTTTTTGTATCTTGTATCCACAAGTGTCATTTCTTTCTTCCTACCCTCAGGGGTGAACTCTTTAATTTCTTACTGACACTTTCCAGTTGTGTCTGCTTCCTCATCTTGTGACCCTCCTCTGCAGGTTTTCGATGGCACGCACACACACACACACACATACACACACACACCGGTGGGTCAGCCTGGGTTTTAAAAGAAACTGATCTTAGATTAGCGAGAACCCACCTGGTAGCGTCAGGTGGGGGGGGGGGGGGGGGGTGTTGCTTGTTTGTTTTTTTCCGTTTTTTTTCTTATGGGAACATTGACATTGATGTATATGAAATTTCAAATGCTCTTTGGGATGAAAAGCAGTTTTTCCGAACCTAAACATTCGATTTGGACGTTCATCTGCTGGAACCAAGATGGCGTTCTGTCTCCAAGATGGACTTGGATGGTGAGAACTGTCAAGGGCCTTTTTAACCCAAGTGTACCGCCCCCTTCACGCCGTAGGCACGCCCCTGTCCCCTTCTCGCCTCGTGATTGGTCGAACAGGTCGACTGTCCCTTATCTCTTCCATGCTCCACCCCCCTCCACTCTCAAATGCATGATGTCAAATAATCTGTATTTCCTGTTTTGAACTGTTCAGAGTAAAGTATGTTGTGGTCTATGGTAGTAAATCTGTCAGAACATCTCGGGTGGGGGGGGGAACCTTTACACCATTGGGGGTTTGTATGAAGATTTTATAAGGACATTTTTATCATATTTGGAACGTTTTTCTAATCTGTGATAATTAAAGCATTACTGTTTGGAGGGTGGGGATGAAAAAAACAAACAAAAAAAAAACACGAAAACGATAATTGACGTATCGCCGGTACTTAACGTCTACAAGACAGATCAAGAGGGAATCAAAGTGTAGAAGTCCTTAGTTTCTTTGGGTGGACTCTGTTGGGGGAGATAAGAAGACAGATGCCTGTTTGAGACATCACTGATGTGTATGTAGGTACAGTACGTGTCATCCACTCTCTGTATTCCATATTGTATATTATGGCTGTCGATATATGGAAGAAGAAAAAAATCGAGATTTGTAGAGCATTAGAAGTGACATTTTTCACCATTTTAACCAGCAACTAAGTCTACCTGTACGTTCTGAACTGATTATCTTTTATCGAAGTGAACTTTACATTTAGGTGAAATTGCCCTTTATATTGAAAGTGCTGCATATTGTGTGCATATTGATTTGAAACAGGGCAGGGAAATGCTGACTTATGAAGATATATTTTTTTTCTTCAAATGAATCCAACCGGTCCGACACATCTCCTAATTTTCATCACATTATCTGTATTATTTATTCATATCGATGAAACCTTAAATTTTTTGAGTAATGTTTGAGGAACTATAACTGGGGAAAAATACTATCTATGTTTTTAACAGATTGTGGCAACTCTTAAGAGATCCTTTTTTGTACTTGATAGGACATTTCATCCTAGATAATAAAGTAATGTTTTTGACATCGATTGTCCAAAGTGCCATTGTCTTTGTTTCGTTTTTTTTTTCTTCTATTTCAGAAGTTGATATATTATGACCAGCAAGTAAAGACTACTTGAACGCTGTAGTTTACATGTTGTTTGCCACACACTCTATTCAATCAAGATATCTGATTATCATCTCGAATAAAAGATTAAACATTTATTCAGCTACAATGATGTGATGACATACTGTTTTGCATATATACATCAAAAGACGATTATGAGTACCAAGATCTTATCAATAATGACCTTTATGGAACCTGTCATCTCGTTTGGCCCCTGATGGTGAGAATGCTGGGAATATTAACCCTTCCAATCTTAGTGGCAGGACATCCCACAGAAGTCTAGCACACGCAGACATGGCAGAAAACACATCTTGTATCGAAATGAAAAGTGTCTGGCTTGAACAAGAATCCCTCCTCCATCAGGAGCCATCCCCACGTGACCCAACCTCCCCTCCCCTTCTCTCCCCTTCGACCCCTAACTGAAACCAGCCCGCTTTCATGGACACCAAACGCACCACAGACAACCACAAGTCCCACGCTGATCCCAATCCCTCTCCCCATTATCTCTCTGTATCTCCTTCCCTCCTCCTCCCCCCCCCTCCTTATTTCCATGGCTCGGGGGGTTAGAACTCTTGTCACACAGGAAGGAACTTGGACAAGTTGTTTCCACCCCCCCTCCCCTCCCCCATCTCTACCCCCCCCTCCCTCCCCACCCTCCCTACCCCCCCCCTCCCCCATCAGGAATGTCCTCCCGCAGTGACGGGAGTCCAGATGAGAGCAGCCGGCTTCTGTTTCCTGCCCATCAGCGTTGGTTCCCTCCAGCTCCGATCCCAGATAGTCCCAGATAGTCCCAGATAGTCCCAGATAGTCCCAGCTTACCAGCCATGGGAACGGGACGAACTTCCGCGGGAGGACGGCGCTTTGCGGCCGTCTTCCGAGGCCAGACGGAGCGCGGGTTATTATGACCCCCCCCCGGCGTTACTGAGCGGAAAATGAGCTCTCTTACTATTGCTGGCATTGATGGCAGACGCCAGTAAAAGGCTGTTGGATAAACTTGACATAATGTCTGTATGACTTAAGTTGAACCCTACTTTGACAGCCTGTCAAGGGCTTGAATAGCCCTACAAACGACTCTTAACAACCATTGAGTACAAAACATGAGCATTTTTATTAGGTCAGTGATGTAGCATAGAACCAGATTTGAGCTGGCAGTGCAAACCTAGATCCTTTCAGTGGGGCGGTCTCATAGATGTTATTCCAAGGGTCCGTCTTAAAAGTCCTCCTCCGCCCATCCACACACTTTATCTCTCCCTCCTCTGCTCGCACTACTCATGTACACAACCCTATTCATTTGTCATTCACCGTCCCACTGCCTTCCCTCCCTTCCTGCCTTCCTTCGCCCCTCTCAGATGCCTCCTTTGGGCTTTGGCCGTCCCGGAGGAGTGTGTACACACACACACACACACACACGTGTGTGTATGAGCAAACAAGAACCAGAGGTGGCATTGCTTCTCCCCCTGAAGAGCAGGAGCCCCTGCCCTTTTCTGGAGGTTTTTGCGTCCAGGTGCGCAGAGGATCAGATTTCGCGCGATTAGATTTATGGCTGGCTCCCTACCAAAGCAGCCCAGCGTCAACAGCACACGCTCGCGTTTGAAGAGCTGTTCTCTGCAGGCACGAGGCGGACATTTCATCACACACACATAATTAAAACAGGGAAACAAGCTTTGCTCTCTCTCTTTTTCCTGACGAGCGAAAGTTGGCGATGGTCTAACTTCTCTGCCTTTCTTCTCCTCCACTGGGATGTTTCTGGCGCTTTTTTGCTCCTTTTCTGGTCCTCATTCCCCCCTTCCCTTAAACCTTGGTAGTGCATTTCCTGTATTGAAATGACAAGTCAATGATACATCTGTATTGTTTAACTACTGTATGAAGATGAAGCAGCTTTTACAGGCATAAATAGTGAGCGCATGTTACTGACAATGATATAATGTACAGTGTCAAGCATTCCCCAACCACACCATCAGGATCTACTGAAGGAAGGACCGAGTAGGCAAGGCGGCTTGTCTGTTTTCTAAGAGTTTCCCTTCAAGTCAGGACCGAGTGAATTTGAATGGTTAAGTGAGTCTCGTGTGTATGTGTGCGTGTGCGTGTGTGTATGTGTGTGTATGCAAGTGTATGTGCGGGTGTGTATGTGTATGTGTGCATGTGTATGCATGTGTGTATGTGTGTGCGCGCGCGCGTGTGTATGTGTGTGTGTATGCATGTGCATGTGTGTATGTGTGTGTGTGCATGTGTACGTGTGTGTGCGCGTGCTAGACTGACTAAGAAAGATTGGAACCGGAAGCTTCTGTTTCCCTCCAGGCATATATGGGCTGGTTTCACACCTGCACAACACTATTCCACTGGCCGCTAGTACAACCATCACAGGCTTGTGTGAGTGGGATCTTTTAGAAGTGACGCTAACGCTAAAATAGACCTGAATGAACAAACCACTGAGGTCAGGTCATGCTGATTCATGTACCAGACATGAGTGAAACGGCCCACGAAAACGCCTGTTTTAGGTGCTGCAAAGTAAGTGCTATCATGGCTGTCGTATTTCAGAACAATCGGCGGGGGTTGATTAACAAGAGACCAGTCATCTCATCTGTGTGTGAAGAACATCAGAGACCTTCAGCTCTCTGTCAAAGAGAACAAGCCTCAGCAATACTAAAACAACTGTACAAACAAGCACAAATGACACCCCCTCAACCTGGATTATAAAGACCAAAAAAGAAAAGAATCAAGGGCCGGTCCACGCCGAAAGATAGATACTGTCCTCCTCCGAAACAACCGCTTTTTCTCTCATGCTGTAGGGTTGGTTAAAATAACGCTTCACGTCAGCGACTGCAATGTCTCCTCCCCTGCAGTAGGGGGCCATAGTCTATCTGCTTCACCTACACCTGGAGCGGGTGGCCTCCAAGGCCTTCTGGTGTCTCCTCTTGTTGAACCTCTTGACGTAGTTGTTGCTCCTCAGAAGCCCGTCACCAGGCTTCAGCTTCCCCCCCAGGAGGGCCAGGAGGTCGCTGGGGAGGTGGCGCCTCCGCTGGTAGATCTGCCCCATCACGATATATCTGCTCCCTGTGGAACAACAGGAGGAAAGAAGGTTATTGTAAAACGTCATCTAAAAGAACAAGTGTTCACTGTTTAACGAGTAGTTTCTTTTTTATAATGGTGTACACGTTCTGCCACGCATGGTCATTATCACATGTCAATATTGCTAGTCATTTTGGAGGCATGGCAGCTTGTTACTGCAGGAGGATGACGAATGGTGATTGGGAGCCTGCGATGGGGCGCTTACCCAGTTTGAGGTCGGGGCAGGGCTTGCTGCACTTGTAGGTGTCCAGCACCAGGAGGCGGACCTTGAAGAAGAAGCTGTCAGGGGTCACGTACAGGCGGCTCATCCGGTAGAATCCGTCGCTGCTCACCATCAGAGTGATCATCCGGATGCCTTTCCGCACCACGTCGATGTCGTGGACGATCCCGTTGACAGCTGTGATGGGGGGGGGCAAGAGGTGGGGGGAGGAGGGTCAAATGCTGGGACTGTTAGACTTCCTGTGTTGCTAAGGGTTTGTTGAGGGGGGAACGAAGGTCGAATAGCAGATGTCACCTGCACGCACGCACACGCATAACGCGCGCTCACGCTTACCGAATTCGCTGAAGCAGTAGTACTCTCTCTCCTCCTTCTCCTTGCGGCACTCGCTCATGCACACGGCGTCATGTGTGTAGTCAGACTCTGGAGGCAGAAGGAGGGGCGGTGAGAATAAAGGGGATGAGAGGAACGCTGGGAGAGTGCCTGTGGTGCCTGTGTGGTGTCAGGCTGGAGTCAGGCTGGCCCAGTCCACCGTCACTGCAAAGGCCATGGCTGTCATTAAATAACCCACGGCAGCAAATTCCTCAGGGTGGGGAAAATCGCGCACAGAGAGAGACTCCTAATGAGTGTTTCACAGTCCCTGATCTCACTTTTAGCATATTTGGGATTTTTCATCGTGTCCTCTTCTTCAGCAAGACATTGCCACACAGGCCATCATTCAGAATGCAAAGTTTGGGGTGAAAAGCTGCAATTTGTGGCTAGAGAGGTCATTAGGATAACTACCACATATCTCTGAAGCATTTGACTCCTGTGACACCCCATTTACTTGATGAAATGCGGTGTAGTCTGACGAAGAGCATTCCTTACCTCGTTTCAAGATGTCAAACTGATAGAGAAGACTGGAGGAATGGCGGTTGAAGAGTATGGATGGACGGCTGGCGTTCCTGTTGGCGCCGACTCCCGACTGGTAGATACTGGACTTCCCTGGGCGGTTCTCCTCAGGGTCCAACTTCCTGTTTGGGGGGTCCCTGCGTGGGGAAGGGGCCGGGTAAGGGTGGGCTTGAGGTTGACCCCGGGGTCTGGAGTTGGGGTGGTTTTCAGGGTCACTTTGCGGAGGCGGGTTGTTAGAACTAGGGTCCACGTTGATCCTCTGAGCACGGTCGGTCGTGCCGGTGGTCAGAGTGGTCTTGGGAAGCAATCCCATCTCGCTGCGCACTTTCTCACTGTTGTGCTCGGTCAGGCGGTCACTCTTGGGCCCCTTCTTGCTCTTGTTGTGGGGCCCGGGGCGAGGGATGGGGACCAGGTCGGTGTGCTTGGGCCAGACACCTGGAGGTAAGGGGTGGAGGGCGTATTTGGGGTCCCCAGCCTTGCTGCTCTTCTCCAGGAGCTCGTTGATGGGAAGGGTGGGCTCTTTGCCCCCCAACCTGCTCTGGTTCTGGGCTGTGTCCACCAAGCTGTCCTGGCCCTTTTCTGTCAGGGACAAGAGCTCTGGATGAGACAGGCTGGGACAGGCCATCTAATAACCCTGGTACACTCAGTTGAAACATGCTGCTGTGCTGGATCACTGCGCTCATCCACTGTCCTCTTCAGTAAACAAAATTGTTTTTTTGTATGACATTTATAGTGTTTTTCAACAATACTTAATGCAAAGTCACAAAGTCACTTACTGAAATATGGGAACACGGGAAGTGGTCAAGTGTCGATGTCTAATATCAAACTCCATAATTGTCAAGATATATTTCATTAGATACGTGTATTTTTCAATCATATAAAACTTTCAAGTGAAGATTCAGAGATGGCCAAAACTCTTGAATTCGACAAGAATCGCCCGACACTATTAACAGATTGCAAATGATCCGTCAGTCTTTTATTGTACCTGGTATTTCGGATCATGTGCACTTTCAAAGTAAATAACGTTTTGGTTTCGTAATAGACAATGGTCAGGAGTTTTGAATTGAAACGCAATTGATACGGCCATATAATACTGGTTAACCCAACAGGAAGCATTTTTTTCAGCTGTTGAAAGGTAAAAAGTAAAAAGAAGTGTGATACTCACCATTTACTACATTCTCTTCCGCTGCAGAGAAAGAAAGGGCAAGTAACAGCAGCACTATAATCCCTGTCATTTTGAGACGTTCCGTTGGGACAAGGTTTGAAGTCTGCTTGATGTCGGAATTCCTGGGACTCTTATATGGTCCACTGTCCGGGGAAGGAAGGCGTGTCATCCTGACTCGGAGGTAAACATGGTGACATCAGAGACTCTTCATTCATGAATGCCAGAGACGCTCAGTATCCGTCTCCGATTCTGTTTCATTTCCTAATGTAGGCAAGCTAAATTTAATTGCGATTGGATCATATCAGTTTATTCTCCGGTTATTTAGGTTAGTTCCAGATAAATCTAGGAAACTAAATGAGCAGGCCAACTAGGATATTGTCATCCAAAATTCCGTGCAAAGATAAAGTCACTGTCCATCAAAAGTAGTGATAATAAAAAATATTAACAAATAATGCAAGAATTCAATCTCTTTCTGCCTGTAATGTTGCGTCAAACTCAAATGTGCTGAATGACTGCCCCCTGCTGGGGAAGGTCTGAAATAACTACCGCATGAGATAAGATAACCTCTGCTCAGCTGAAAAAATACTACTTATTATCAATTGAGTGATGTAAATGCGTTTTCATTTGATGAGTAGAATTACATAGATCGCATATTAAGACAATTATGTGCTAACTAAAGTTTATTTTGACTGTTTTCGTAACATAGTTGAATCCGTTTTATAACTGTAACGAGCGAGCAGTCCTGTAACAGACTGAATCCGAACCATTACATTTCTTTTTGATAATGACCACAATGACCTCTGGATAAAACGGAAACTAAATACGACCCAGATGGGACTCGAACCCACAATCCCCAGCTCCGGAGGCTGATGCCTTATCCATTAGGCCACTGGGTCATCACGTTGCCGAAGTACGTATATTACGTTAATAAACTCTTTAAAACCTATTTTTAAGGTTTAAGTTTATTTTGATACGGTTGCAATATGTTTTGTATATTTTCGCTGTTTCATTTTTCAAAATGTCAAAAACACAGATGGAAATATTCGGTGTCTATTAATCACCTAAACGTAATGCTATGTAGAGGATAATCTCGCGATAACAGTAGGCGTTACCACTGGCAACTGCTGCATGTTGGGGGTCTTTTTTCAAATAAAGGCCAATGAAGTAGCGCCTTCATCCGAATCAACCAATCCTTGGTCGATCTTCCCGAGAGTTAAAGGGCGGTATCAAAAAATATACGTCATTGAAAGTGAGAACAAGGAATCGGTAAGAGCACTCCACATGCTTTCTTACTAGCTAGATTACCGAATGTTGCTTAATCGTCGCTGAATTGTATGGATTTTTCTTACAATAATCTCTAGAAGGCTTGTGTGTATATTTATCATAGTAACTGTCTTGTTTTATAGAGAGATAACTGTTGGAATTGGAGACAGTTATGGTATACGATGCCTTGGCCACATGGTGTTAGATAATCGGTGGCTAACAGCAGGGAGTACAGATTTTGCCGGGTTTGCCCTGACATTAGGAAGGTAGTTATGTTAACGTTCCTATATGTTATGTTTATGAAACAACTGGTAAAAACTAAATGGGTCAATGTTGCTTTTCAGTAACGTTGTGCGAACTCTACAAAGAAGTTAATCGTTTTCCAGACACGGCAGTTCTGTATTGAAAGGAAACAATGTCAGGCGCTGCCAACGACAACGGAGACCGTCTCCCCCAGTTCAAAAACAAGGGGAAAGACGCAAACGTAAGTTGTAAAAAAGATTATATATTCTTCCTTGATCCATAGCAGATATTGAGGGAATCCTGAAAATGGATCTGTTCTGTCATTTACTTTAAGGAATTGCGACGCAGAAGGATCGAGGTCAACGTGGAGTTACGGAAAGCCAAGAAGGATGACCAGATTCTCAAGAGGAGGAATGTCAGTAGTTTTCCAGATGAACCCACTTCACCACTCCAAGAGAAGAATCAGAACGGACAGGTAACGATTTGAATCATGCAATTTCCTTCCAAGTAGCTTTCGAACACCAATTATTGGCTCAATTACGACCCCATGGAAAACTTGAATCCCCGTGGGATCAAGTGCCGTTACCGGAAGTGGAGATCGCGTTATGGGTGTAGCGATCAAAATAGCTGCTATTCGCCTGCGCTTAAAGATAACTTCACCGCATTCGATTTCCATCATGTTTTTATGTCCGACTTTAATGAGCGGAATGCATGGCACGTCGTGGCAACGGCATAGTACTAGCCTCTCTAATCCAATCGCTTTATTTCCGTAGCCTGCCCAGCATTGGACAGTGGAGGAGATCGTGAGTGGCGTAAATAGCCAGAATCTGGACACTCAGTTACAAGCCACACAAGCAGCCAGGTAAGCTAACTAAGCCCTTGAAAGATGATCATGTCTCATGTGTATAGGCTAGCTCTCCAGTCCTTGGGGTTGTCTATGTAAATTCCTTATCATTCTGTCCTCTGGGGACATGCAGCATTTGCCACTACCAGCTCTGCAGCTGACTTGCCTCACCACTGTTCACAGAAAGCTACTGTCCCGGGAGAGGCACCCTCCAATTGACAGCATCATCGATGCTGGCCTCATCTCCAAGTTTGTGGCCTTCCTGAGCTTGGCCGAGTGCTCTCCCATCCAGTTCGAGGCAGCGTGGGCCCTCACCAACATCGCCTCGGGCACCTCGGACCAGACCACCGCGGTGGTGGAGGGAGGGGCCGTCCCTGCCTTCATTAGCCTGGTGACTTCACCTCACCCCCATATCAGTGAGCAGGCCATCTGGGCCCTGGGAAACATCGCAGGTGAGGAAGGGAACGGGTGTTTTGTCGTACGTTTCATAGCATTTGTATCCTGGATTCTGCTAGGCCAGTGTTTTTTAGTTGTGTTTTTTTTGTAGTCTGGTGTGACTACAGTGATGGTTGCATCACCCCAGGCGTGACCGTGTTTATTGACGCTACGGTCTAATAACGTTCTCTTCAGGTGACGGCTCCAACTACAGAGACCAAGTGATCAAGCATGGAGCCATCGATCCCCTCATGTCCCTGCTGTCGACCCCTGACCTGTCCATCTTCTCAGTAAGTGACCACCTTAAGACTAAACCACACTGCTGACCATGACATAGAGCACCATGGGTCCTCCCCCCCTAGAGTTCCAGAGATTAATCATGACCTACCGTCTCTATTACAACAGTCCAGTTACCTCAGGAACATCACATGGACCGTGTCCAACCTGTGCCGGAACAAGAACCCCGCTCCTCCCTTGGCCGCCGTACAGCAGCTCCTCCCCATGCTGGTGCGCCTCATCCACCACGACGACAAGGAGGTGCTGGCCGACACCTGCTGGGCCGTCTCTTACCTGACGGACGGCCCCAACGAGAGGATCGAGGTGGTGGTGCAGGCCGGTCTGGTGCCCCGTCTGGTCCAGCTGCTGGCCTCGGAGGAGCTCAGTGTCGTGGTGAGCAGCTCAATCCGTGGGAGTTTTCCAGTTTGTAAAGGGACTTTTTTTGTATGTCTCTGTGGTTCCTAGATCTTTTCCCGTCGCTAGTTTTACTTTGCAGTGCGTTCCGGCTGCTGTTTTTGTACTCTTCCACCCCATTTTTTCAGCTTGCTTGACAAGTCGCCCTCCTCTCTGTCCTCCCCCAGACCCCCGCTCTGCGCTCGCTGGGAAACATCGTCACTGGCACGGACGAGCAGACCCAGAGCGTGCTCAACGCTGGAACCCTGGCCGTGTTCCCCTTCCTGCTGCGCCACAGCAAGCCCAACATCCAGAAGGAGGCTGCCTGGACGCTGTCCAACATTACAGCCGGAAAGGACACCCAGATCCAGGAGGTGGTGAACTATGGCCTCGTGCCTGTCCTGGTGGAGGTCCTCTCTCAGGTAGGAGGAATGCTGAGGCACATTCAAGATCAGTTTATAAAGACTCTCTAACCCAGTTTCCATTGCTGCGGTATTGAGAATTTCTGTAGGGAATATGAAATCCACGGGTTGTACTAAATGATTGATAATAATCTAGGCCTCACCGAATAGCCCTCATCTCCTAAGTGCTTGTGGTCGATGGAACATCTAATGCAGATGGCTTGTAGTTCTCTTGATCCTCTCAACTACGTTCTGTCCGACCAGGCGGACTACAAGACCCAGAAGGAAGCAGCGTGGGCGATCACCAACTACACCAGCGGAGGCACTGTGGAGCAGGTGGTACACCTGGTCCAGTGTAACGCCCTTCAACCTCTTCTCAACCTGCTCTCCGCCAAGGACGGCAAAATCATCCAGGTCATCCTGGACGCCATCACCAACATCTTCCAGGTACGGGACGATGCACTGGATATGTTGTCTTCTGCATCATCCATAAATCCTCATTCTGCTCGGCTGCGAGTCTGTTTTGTGTCTTGATGTCCTGGTTCTAACCCCTCCCCGCTCCGTCCCTCAGGCAGGGGACAAGATCGGAGAGACGGAGAAGCTGTGCCTGATGGTGGAGGAGTGTGGAGGCCTGGACAAGATCGAGGCGTTGCAGTCTCACGAGAACGAGATGATCTACAAGAGCGCCCTCAACCTGATTGAGAAGTACTTCTCTGGCGAGGTGAGGCTCTTACACTCAGCCTTCTCAGGGAGAACGTAAGATGTTCTTGGAAAGGGTGGGCGGGGGTGGTGGTCTTGAGTTCACTGGTTATAACAGCAGTTATATCCACTGTCGGGTTCTGCTTGGGGAAACGACAAGCTCACTGAAGTAATACGCATAGCATCGTTTAGTATTAGATTAACGAAAGCTAGATAGGTTTCGGATTCTGGCCAAATGGCTGTCGATGCCCTTTCCTCTGCGCTAATGCCTGTTCTCTTGCTCGTCTGTCATAGGATGAAGAAGATGAGTCGGTGGCCCCAGAGACTACTACAGACGGCTATGCCTTCCAGATCCCAGAGAACCAAAGCACTTTCAACTTCTAACATGTCTTCCATTCCAGTCTGCATAGTCTTACCTGCCTCTCTCTCTTTGTATTAAGCAACCTCCTCCATTTCAAGATGTATTTGTTTACTCATATTCATAAGTGTACATACATACTGAGACAACATTACCCCTGTTTTACTACAAACTGTAAATAAACTTTATTAAGTAAAGTGGTTTTCATTGTTTTTCAGTGGGGGTTTCTGTCCACTAGATGGTGCTGTTGCCTTCATTATGAATAAACAGCAAATTGGGATTTCCCTGTTGTCGACCAGTGGTAATGAAGGCTGACTTTCAATCTAAATATTTAATAGACAGTGGATTTTCCAATTCAGATTTGCATATATTACCCTGTACAATTTTACCTCCAATAAATGAATTCAGTCAGACCACTGCCCACAAACACATGTTGGTAGTGGCTTATTTAGTCCCGACCACAAGATTGAATCCATCCTAATTAATTCATACCAGATACTTAGATACATGTAGATCAAACACAACAGAGAGGACCTCCAGAGCTTCTTAATCTCCTGTGTTGAGAGCAGCCGTCTTCTACAAAACTGGGTTCAATAAAGCTGTGTCCCTGACTTCCTCTCCCTCTCTCGTTTAATTAAACTGTTATCAACCGAGAGCTGCAAGAGGTCGGTGAAGCTGATGAGCTGGCTGGCTGTCGAGCTGGCTCTCCTAAAAACACACGCATTTTTACACATGCATGCTCGCTTCCTCAAAGTCCTCCCTCCCCACTACCCTGCATGCCATTCCTGCCTCACTATTTCTCTCACACTTTTCTTACGCACACACACACACACAGACACACCAACACACCGCTCTCTGCTCTCAGGGAGAAGGCCAATTTCCAGTGAGTGACTGAGGAGTGAGGCTTCTTTGATCCCTTGTTTCATTCCGAGCACGCCCGTGTCTCCCATTACTGGTGGCCTTGTGATTAGACAAGCCACCACACACACACACACACACCCACACACACACATGCCCACACACACATGCCCACACACACCCCTGCCATTGGCCCAAAGAGGCAGGCAGGGCCGGGAGAGATCAAGACCCAGGCTGGAGCCAGAGACAGAACAGGGGCTGGAGGAATACCAGCACAGCATGCCAAAGAAACATCGGTCTGTTTGAGGAAAGAGTTGCCCGATGGAATGAGGGACCCACAGATAGTCTAAAGCCCCCTTAGGATTGTTTCGAAATGCAAGCTTCTTTACGTCCTTGGAAAATGACTTATCTGAGACAACAGGACAGCACACACTCAAATTCTGGGATTGATATAGCTCCCTTAAGACTGGTAAACACACCACAGCCTTGTGTTATGTTGGAGTGTGAAATCCTACATCGTCGCTTGGTAAACTGTTATTGGCAAATTTAGTGGCACAAAAAACAAACATCAATTGTTCTTTTTTTTGTCCGAGGGAGGTGTAATGGAGCAAATGACACAATAATAAATATGGCATGTTACATCGAATGGATGGATGTAGTAGGGTTAGCCACACGGTACATATGGGTTCTGCCATCTCTCCATTCATCCCTCCATCGCACTGTTCCTCCCTTCCTCCCCCTCCATCTAGCCATCTCACATTTCCCCCAGCCTGTGTGTGCTTGTGTGTGCGTACGTGTTTCATCTGGGGAGATGATGGGTCTCAAACTCCCCTCGCCTCAACCCAGCAATCTAAGTCTGAGCCATTTATAGATAACCTGCATTGCCCCTGCTCTCCCCTCATCTCCACCCCCCCACCCTCCCCCTCCTGCTCGTTTCCTTCCCTCGTACACTTCTGGAATGAGAAGCTCATGAAGACAGATGATGCAGTTCCGACCCCCCCTCCCCACCCCACCCCCTGCCTTCTTCCCCTCCCTCTTTCCCCGCCTTCCCCCTGCTCCCATCTGCTTCCTGACTCCAGCCGTGGGAGGGAAGGAATTCCCTGGGCATCCTTCCCCGCTTCCCGGTCCATCTCCCGGCCCCGTCTTGCTCCATGGACCCACCGTGGGCGGCATGAAGACGGCAGAGAAGAGACCCGAGGGGTGGGTGGAGGATGGCTATCCATCTCCGTGCTGCTACTCAACATCCGCGGCTCATCAGATTTCGATTGCAGGAGAACCAAGAGGGAGCTGTCTGAGTCCATGGCCCCTGTTAAGATACGGAGGTAACGTGGTAATGGGAAATAACTACAAGTCCCATGAATACCTTGCTGTTGAGAGGCAGGGGATCCTTCTGGCTATCTGAATAAATACATGACAAGGACTCAGTCTGTCAAAAAGCGCAGGCAGACACACAGAGACTGGAACACCACAGCATATTTAAGTATTTCCTGAAGTGCTGTGTATTCTCACCTGTATACACACTGAGGCGTTCACAGTGCACACACTCACACAAACACAAATGAAGACAGAACGGCCACTGAGGAAGGCTGTCCATTTCACTTAGCTTGGCACCTTGAACCACTTCCAGAGGCAGCAAACAGGAAAACACAGTAGGTGATTAAGGGTACACTGCAGCATTCTCTCTGCTTTCTTTCTCTCTCACTCTCTCTGTCTCTCTTGGCCTTCTTCTCTCCCTCTCTGTCTCTCTCTCTGTGTCTCTCTCTCAGTCTCTCTCTCGTATTCTTTCTCGTTCTGCCTGTTCCTTTCAGGTTCTGCCTCCGCTTGTCTTTCTCTCTTCAGCTCAGACATTGAGTTGAACATTAAACATGGCTGCACATTAGCCTACTACTGTTAATTGTGTATTTATATAATGTTTATATATGACATATAGTTTATCTATTATTATGTTTATTTATTAATATATTTGTTTATATATATCATTGGACAAAGCAACCATAAAAGTATATATAAATATCAAAATAAAACATCTAAAGCATGGCAAATTTGAGCTAGCTGAGCCCGACAAAGTCTTGTTACAGCTAAGTGTAAATAAAAAACGAGAGACTCACTCAGTGGATTGAGTAGACAGAGAAAGAGGAGAGAGATAGAAAGAGATAGAGAGAGAGAAAAGAGATAGAGATAGAGACATAGCAAGGGAAAGATGTAGACAGGTAAAGAGCGGAGACAGATTAGAGAAAGCTCATGTCCAGGTTGACACACTGCCAAGTGAGCCAGCTCGCAAATGCTGAGCTACACCGTCACTGAAATAGACAGGTCCAGGTGTATGTGTGTGTATGTGTGTGTCTGTGTGTGTGTGTGTGTGTACAGCACACAGCAGGCCTCCCCTGCTGTTCATTATAGAGGACCAAATACCTGCACAGAACTGTCTAGTGAACCAGTAGAAGTAGCTGAAGAGAAGTGTGGTGAAGAAACAGTGTGTCAGCCATCTCTGTTGCAGCCAATCCCTCAATGACTCACTATCGACTGTAGTTTACCTTAACATGCACAAAGGAATAACTAGTTATGTGATCGAGATGTGTACTGAATGATGGAATTTAGTTTAAAAAAACTTGCTACTCTGTATATTTTGCATACGAAATGACTTGTAATAAAAATTACATTTGCATAATTCACTAGTCCTATAATTAATAACGCCCCCCCCCCCCCCCCCCCATTGATGACTGGATTTAATGGGTTCTACGTGTCAAAATCTACAGACTCTAAGATTTTGCTGTCAACTTCTCACTCCACTCCCTCCCACAGTCATGAGATTCATGAGCAGGACCAAAGGTGAGCGCTCGCAAAGCCCAGAGTAATAGGCAGGTGTCCACCAACACTGACACTGACGAGACGGAGAGGGCAACCAGGACGGAGACGCCCGTGACACTGTCGATAAAACCCACGTGCTGCTGAAGACAGTTCACGCTTTTAAGAAGCAGCCCATGCCAATCGATAAACCTGTAGGGGTTCCTCGAAAGACGTGCCGTGACCGCTTTCTTAAACAATCAAGGAGATCCTGCATGTGGTGTTAATGGTTAGCCATTGTAGCTTACGTTGCCTTGCTGTTTTTAGTGAGGAGCTTTCTGTCTTCCACAACATGAAGTGTTTACAAACGTTGGCCTAGACACTTGTTTGGAAAGGTGGATGTGCTCAGTGAAGTGAATCATGAAGAAGGATCATTATGGAGATCAGCTAGATGTATTTAACGAATTCATTTGGTAACAAAACTCCCTGTTCTATTTATCTAAACTTGGACCAAATAAGTTCATACTATTTTGCATACGGAATAACGTAACTTATGCAAATGCAGGCAATTATGTACGCCTAATTAGGCGAACAATGTGACTCGCCGGTTTTCGGGTTTTAAATCACCCAACCTGAAAGGAGGAGCATTTCCATCATGAGTCGTTAAGAAGGTGTACGGTTTATCTGACCCTAAATCTTAAATCCACTCCTGTGCATCCGACGAATAGTCCGTTATTTATACCTACCAGCATTTATATTCACGTGCAAAATATTTGATGCACATTCCGTACATTGACGTGTCAAATTGGTTCTTTTTCTGACAATTCGTCGTGTTAATTTCACTGCGATTGTAAAACAGGTCAGTTGGAAACATTTCGAGCACCTTCTTTTGCCAGCAGAAATGATGCTTGACACCTGCCCCGTCGCCACTCAATCATTTATAGAGCCGCACAGGAATCTTTGAGGGCAATTGAACCTTTGAATGTGTATATCATACTCAAACACAAAACATCGTATGAGGGCGCACATGTACGCGCGCACACACGCGAAACCCTTTCACCGTCTCTGAAGAATGTAGCCTCCACGTCAACCTGAAATGTGGTTTAGGAAAACAATGAGCAAGGATCGGTCCTCCTAATGGAAGGGGTGACTGATGGGGTTACCCCTGCATGTCCTTTCCTTTCCGTTTCGTTCAAGAAAGGACAATGCGATGGGTATGTGAGGTCAGAGACGATAAAGAAGAAACAGGCAACACTATTTCAACGTTTTTAATTCCTTCCTGAAAACAACTTACCCTGCTTCTGCAGTTATTATTAGTAGCAGTGGAAGATCCTGATGGGTCTTTAGGGGGGAGCACAGTCAAACATCTTTTCATTTCGTGAATTATCGCCTCTATAATATCATCCGAATTCTGAAGTCTCTTTGTGTTCCAACCAATTACAGCCCTGGGTCAGGTTCTTGCCACCGTAATTACCTTCTGTTTGCTCTATCCTTGTGTGTCAAACTTCCTGTTTGATATCTGCGGAGGTGAAGTTCCAAGGCCAAAGCATCTTATTGGTCGATTTAGCGTTCAATGGACTGAGGAAACCTGTCTTCATGCCCCCTATGGTTCCCAGTAATTACAATGTGTACTTCGATTCATTCTATAAAGGTATGAGTTCGTCAGTATGCAATCTTTCCAATTACCATGTGATCCCTGGGCCTCCAAGTCATAACGGTCTTTTTTCCCCTCCACTCTGTGGATGTCAAAGTTGTTATTAGCCATTAGCGCCGCCGTGCCTTCATTTGACATGGTAAATATAGCTGCAGACAAAGAAGCGAAAAGCAAGTAAACACCTTGCAAATTTGCTGGATTTCAGGTCCGCGTTGGAGAGTTTGAAAGTTGCTATGGGCTCTGTAGCCAGGCAAAATACTATTGTTTCTTAATGCAGGCGCTGCACTGCAGGTTTTATTATATTCATCGTACTAGCAAGACAAGTAACACGAATAACATTTGGGATTAAATGCACCAAACACAAATCAAAGAGGGAAACCTGCAACAGAAAACCACACCCGTTTCCACACCACAGACAAACGGCAAATTCATCTACCAGCATTGCAGTATCGTTCCAGCTTAGTCCACGTGAGCAAAAGCAAAGATGTGAACAGTGACATGTAATTCGCTTCGTCACTTTTTGTGTGAAAACCGACACCAAGGAATAACTTGGTGCAACGTATTAGCATCGCTACCATGTACAGATCCAATCTATTTCTAAGAGAAATCAACAGAACCTCTGCCTCAGTAGCGGATGAAGCTGAGTCTCTCCTGGCACCCAGTGGCCCACCTTCCCCACGGCCACACAGCGGAGGTTGCTAGCTATCATTCTTAGGAGAAGGTCATGTAGAAAAGTAGAATAGTATTTTTACTGTCTGTTATGAACTTGATGATATATTTATTGGAAACGCTTATCTAAAATGTCCTCAGACAATCCTAACACAAAGTTTAGTTGAGCATCTATACAAGTATTTTCATGCAGGTTTTAAACAAGATCTGCTTCTATATTTCTCAGGTGATTCAGTCGCAAATGAAGCTGAGTCTCTTCTGGCAGTCGTGGGCCACCCAGGGTCCTGCTGTCCCCACGGCCCCACAGCGGAGGTTGCTAGCTGGGCACTGGTGCCCTCCACCAGAGGGCCAGGCCTGGTAGTCCAGACGGTCCCCGTTCACCCACAGCCAGCGGTCCCCCAGGAAGCGCAGGCCCGTCCACACCAGCTTTGTGTGGGCTTTTTCCTGGATCTCCCTTTGGGCCAGAACCAGCTCCGTCTCTGACAGCAGGCTGGTCAGGTCAGTGTGCTGCTTCCTGCAGAACTCCAGAGCCTCCTCCCATGTCTTGGGCTCTCCCACCACAAACCAATTCAAGCAGAAGAAGTATCCAGGAGAATTAAAAGTATTATACCATCCACTGTCACCAAGCGAAACAAAATCTTCCCATGTATTGTCGGTTGGTTGGCCAGATGCAAAGTTCAGGTATGTTGCGGATCTGCCTCCTGACCACTTCCAGTCTGTTATATTCTTGGGTTCTCTGTAAAGACCAAACCAGTGGTACTTATTTGGAAAGCTTCCACCTGCTAACTTTTTGAGTTTCGAGTTATCCTCTGGTCCACTGACCGGCGCTAGTTCGGTATGATATTGTCTGCAATGCTGTTGAGCATCAGTCCAGGTCTTCATCTGCATGTAATAAACATATTTACCAAACGCTCTTGATGCAGTCACAGCCAGGAGAACTTGGATAAAGATCTTCTCCATGGCAATGCCAAAGTTCCGTTGTGAATAGTTGACAGTTCTTTGAATCTTCTTTGAAAACAGAGGGGTTCCGATTGAATGATTGTTGCGATGCGATGAAGCGTTAGAAGCGTTGGGCTAAGTGTTGCTTGTTGTGTTGGTGCTCTGTGCGACGGTTGATCTGATGCACCTGACTGGTGTCGAGTCCCAGGAACCAATAGCAGCGTCTCTTCAACTCACTTGTTTACGAAGAGAAACGATCTTTGCATACTCTTCAAATGAGCTCCAGCCAAGGTAACTCTCAAAATACAACTCTGGCTCTCAAACAAATGTTGTATCTGAGCTTAATTTATTCAGGTAGACTTCCTTAAAGACAGGTATCGTATTACCGACGGAGGCTTGTTTACATGATTAGCAAGGCCGCTGAGACTCGTGACAGATAAAAGGAACAACAATATATCTCAATTGGAGGCTGAGTGTCATACTGAAAAAGCTGGCAGACGCCCTCATTGTAGAGGTCAAGCATTCAGGGCTGTACCCTTCTGTGTGAACACCACGCATCCACTTTCCCACTTGTCCAGAACAATGTGGAGGATGTCTCATCCAGGTCATATTCATTTCTCCACGTCTCTGTAATCCAAGGCCTGTGTTTTCTAGCAGCATTGAACTTTCAAATGTGGACTTGCCTTTGTGATTCCTGCACTGCAACTCACCCATAATATCCCTCTCTATACAGTTCACAAAGCTTTCCCACCGACACACTAATATATTGACATTCTTAATCGTCTTCTGAAGAGTTACTTGTCTGTTTTTCTCAACACATTCTAATGCGCTAGTGGCCACATCAAGAATGTATGCACCCCAGAATTCCCAGCTTTATTAACTGATGCATTTCCCATAGATTTAAATGAAGCATTGTCAGTGTGTTCAAACTCCAGATCTCCTCCTCTGACCATCTTGATCCAAATAGAGGTCAACCGACCCCACTCCACATCACATACTCGAGGATATATTAGGATGTTCAACATATCGTGCAGTGCACCTTCCTGCAAGAATTTTCTCCACTCATTTATTGAGTTTCTATTTGATTTTGTCAGGCATGCACAAATCATACAATAGAACACAATTAATCATAAATAACCAACATGAATAGTTGTAACAAATATTAAGAAAGAGATTTATTCTAATCATTCTTAGGACAAGGCCATGTAGGGAAATCTCAGTGTGTGTAAGAAGCATAAGTTTTTTACTGTCTGTTATAAACTTTATACATTATTTATTGGAAACACTTATCTAAAATGTCCTCAGGCAATCCTAACACAAAGTTTAGTTGAGCATCTATACAAGTATTTTCATGCAGGTTTTAAACAAAATCTGTTTCTATATTTATCAAGATAATTCAGTAGCAAATGAAGTTGAGTCTCTCCTGGCAGTCGTGGGCCACCCAGGGTCCTGCTGTCCCCACGGCCCCACAGCGGAGGTTGCTAGCTGGGCACTGGTACCCTCCACCAGAGGGCCAGGCCTGGTAGTCCAGACGGTCCCCGTTCACCCACAGCCAGCGGTCCCCCAGGAAGCGCAGGCCCGTCCACACCAGCGTCGTCTGGACTTTTCTCTGGATCTCCCTTTGGGCCAGAACCAGCTCCGTCTCTGACAGCAGGCTGGTCAGGTCAGTGTGCTGCTCCCTGCAGAACTCCAGAGCCTCCTCCCATGTCTTGGGCTCTCCCACCACAAACCAATTCAAGCAGAAGAACCTACCCAAACGATTCCAACTATTATACCATCCACTGTCACCAACTGAACAATATCTTTCATATTGATAGTTGTTTGGTTGGCCAGGCTGAAACTTGAGATAGGTTGCGGATCTGCCTCCTGACCACTTCCAGTCAGTCAAATTGTTGGCTTCTCTGTAAAGACCGATCCAGTTGTATGAAAAAGGGAAGCTTCCACCTGCTACCTCTTTGAGTTTGAAGTTATCCTCTGGTCCGCTGACAGGAGCTAGTTCAGTGTAATATTGTCTGCAATGCTGTTGAGCATCAGTCCAGGTCTTCATCTCATCGACAAGAACGTATTTACCAAATGCTCTTCCTGCAATTACAACAAGTAAAACCTGGATGGACATCCCCATGGCGATGCCGAAGTTCAGATGCGAATAGTTGGACGTATTTCAAGTCTCTGCCCTCGAAGCGGACGAGCTCGTATCAAATCACTGATGAGATATAAAGTGTTGTTGGTTGTGTTGTCGCTCTGTGAGATGGTTGGTCTGATATAGCTGTCAAGGATTGAGTCCCAGGAACCAATAGGAGCATCTCTTCAGCCCACTTGTTTACAAAAGGAACAATCTTTGCATGCTGTACAAACATACACCCAAACAATCAAAGTAATTAAAAAAAACCTTATGTCTCAAACAAATGTTTATTCTGCTCTTTATTTCTTAAGGGAGAGTGGTAGAGAGACCAGCATGTTGTTACCATTGGAGCCTTGTTTACATGATCGGTACAGATGTGGAGACGGGTGACGAATCAGAGGAACAACAACATAAAGTGTCCTAGTTGGAGGTTCGTGTGTCAGTGCGGGTGTGTCATTTTACTCTGTCTTAGATTCTTCACTTCCTACCTTTTACTTCCTGATGTGTTTCCTATAGATCAAATTAGTTGTGTCACTTGATTGAAACGCCAGCCCGTCAAGCTTGCCTTTCTGACCGAAACTCCTGTCATCTGTGCTCCGTCTATGAACCGTCTTTTTCAAAGTCTCCTCGATCTTGTCGTCGTCGTGCTCCTCCTCCGACCATCTGGATTCAAAGCGAGGTCAACCGTGCCCGCGTAGCATTTAGACTAGTTGTATCTTGCAGTGTACATGTCTGGATGCACAGTTCTGAAAGGGATTATGAGACACTTCTTTCATGAAAAAGGTTAATGACAATTGGAAAAAAGAAATTTATTCTAGTATTACCTTTAATTTGCCATAAAAGTACATAGAAAATACAATGGAATATTATCAAACAAAATAACCTAAATGGAAGAAAAACATACAAAAAAGGTATAGATCTTAAGAAGGTCAAGACAAGATTTTAAAATGAACTTTAATAAAGAATCTATACTAACATTGTATATGAATTTTAATCTAGCTCTGCTTCTATATTTCTCAAGATAATTCAGTAGCAAATGAAGCTGAGTCTCTCCTGGCAGTCGTGGGCCACCCAGGGTCCTGCTGTCCCCACGGCCCCACAGCGGAGGTTGCTAGCTGGGCACTGGTACCCTCCACCAGAGGGCCAGGCCTGGTAGTCCAGACGGTCCCCGTTCACCCACAGCCAGCGGTCCCCCAGGAAGCGCAAGCCCGTCCACACCAGCTTTGTGTGGGCTTTTTCCTGGATCTCCCTTTGGGCCAGAACCAGCTCCGTCTCTGACAGCAGGCTGGTCAGGTCAGTGTGCTGCTCCCTGCAGAACTCCAGAGCCTCCTCCCATGTCTTGGGCTCTCCCACCACAAACCAATTCAAGCAGTAGAAAGGGAAATAATATTCTAAAGCATCATGCCATCCATACCAAGCAATGCAGCCAAAAATCTTCTCCTGCAATGCATTGTTTGGTTGGCCAGATGCAAAGTTTAGGTATGTTGCATATCCACCTCCTGACCACTTCCAGCCTGTTATATTGTTGGCTTCTCTGTAAAGACCAATCCAGCTGTAAACATATACTGTCTCTCTGATTTTCCAGTCATCCTCCGGTCCACTGATAGGAGCCAGTTCAATATAATTTTGTCTGCAATGTTGTTGAGCATCAGTCCAGGTCATCAACTCCTCTACATAAACATATTTACCAAAGATTCTTGACACAGTCACGGCAAGGAGAACCTGGATGAAGATCTTCTCCATGGTGATGCTGTATCCAGATGGAAAAAGGGTTTGAAGTTTTTCAAATGACTTCCCGTGAAGCTGATGGGTTTCAATGAAATAAAAAATGGCTAAGTTCAAAATAGGTGTGTTAAGCTTGGGATTCCTAGCGTTCCTCCTTCTGTTGCTGTTCTGTGAAGCTGTTCATCCCACGTACCAGACTAATATAGAGTCCCAAGAACCTATAGGCTTGCCTCTTAAGCCTCTCTGTACATGTTGGCAACCTTCTTTGCATAGCTATGTCTCATACATGCATTCTGCTAGTCTAGCAAGCAAATTGCCGCCCCCTAAACCTTCTAAACACAAAGGTCAATGACAACGAAAAGAACCATTCTTGTCTGGTCTAAAACAATAATAATTGTCAATCAATTGTTTTTGTCCCCCGATGGATTTGAGGACCCTTTGAAGACCATCAACCAGTCAATACAGCACATTTATGCATGTGGATTTGTGATACTTAGCTGTCTGTGTCAGTTGCAAGAGTTTCCCTTGCGTGAATGGTCAGGTTGTTTGAAATGCAAGAGATGACATCCTTCATGCGTATTAAATGGAATTCGCCTGGCTTGACGAAAATATCAAAATGAACGTAAACTCCTTATCTTCTGGCGGTGGGGTTCACATCGACAGCAGTGGGGAGCATGTTTGCAAAATGGGGGAATGTGTATTTTGCAAACAGCACATGCATGTGGAACTACATGTTCCTACCTTCATCCCTCCAAACTCTGGGTGACGTCATTGAGCCTGCCTGAGTAACACGCCAACATTCTTGACACTGTAATCATGCCCTCGATTTGTTTATGGTTCCAAAAATCTTTTATTGACCCCCAATGGGGTTCGTTGTCAATGGCGAATCAAGACTTCTCCATGTGATATTGTTTGTGACAAAATACGCAGAGGGTTTGAATGTTCTCCAATGCATCTGGACATGTGTTGACCAGATGCAATGTGTTGACCAGAAATGTGTCCTTATTGAGGTCATTTCTGAAGTGCTACAATGTACACCTCAACCCTACCAACCTCAACCTGCCAGCACACAGCACAGTTTCTTACCTGTTTAATAGGCCAAATACGTGAGAGACCTTATCATTGAAAATACCAGCATGGAAAGGTGATTTGTAAACATATCCTACTACAATCTTGCAAATACCCAGCAGGTCATTTCCAAACACAAATGACACTTGCCGACTAGGCAAATGGTTGGCTGCAACCAAATCACATGCAAGTTTTCTTAACACAACACAATGTTTGGTGGCGTACCTCAGTCTCACCATCATCACAAACTGCAGCTTATCTGTACAATAGGGCTGGTGCCTACATGTAGTGTGCAAAAGTAACAAAGTGACCTGACAGTGGCTATAGTGACACATTCCAATTCTCTATTTCTGTGCACTTGTGAAGCGCATCAAACGCAAAACGAAAACATCCGGACAACGGACGACGCCGAGGTCGACGTCAAAGCCAATCAGGTGATGGCCTTCTGCAGAAGGACAATCGATTGGATGTCGCACATGCTGTCAACTAGCCAGACATCTCTCAAGGGGTACACACAAGGCGCTGATGGGGAACAGCTAAACGCCAGTCTCAGGTCATTTCCTCTGCTGATTATGCTTTGTCTGGAGGTCTGACTTCCCTTTGTCATTAATGAACGTTTACCAGAGACGGCCATTTAAATTCATGGTAGGGGAGCTCTCCCTGTGAAAGAGCATAATCACATTTCAGAGCGCCTGTGTCGTTGATGCTCGCAATCAAGTGTGATGGGAGCTGATGGATTCACTTTAGCGAGGGTAATCAGTTGTCAGGTACTCTCCATTTTATTCACCATTCACACACGCGCATGCACGCGCACACACACACACACGTGTAAAGGCATGCACATGTGGAAACCTACACACACAAATTGTCGACAGATTAACTAGATGGGTGTGATGGCGTAGACCACACACATACACACGCATACGTATATACACACATACACACATACATAAATACATAAACACCTTATGGTTTAACAGTAGGAGGCTGATTGTATTAGTGTGACAGATCGTCTTTTCATCCTCCAGTTCCACTAACATAGTTTTTCTTGGCGTCAGGACATGTTTTGATTAAAAACAGAAACTCGCTACCCTTCACTCAGTCATAAATATCTATATATAAATATATCTGAAGGAAATAATCTCTGTGCCAACCTCTATTTTTCTCCATTCATACAACAATTAGATTACATTAAGAAGACAATCGCGTATAATTGCGTACGAACTTGGCTCAGGATAAAGTTGTGTAAAAGTGGATTTACTGGTGTGTTAAACAGGTCGGGTGTGGAAGCTTGATGCTCAGGGGTTACGTCACCAAAGTGATTGCAAATAACATCTTCCTCATAACTCTCTCAAAACAGCGAAGGAGAGACACGTCAAGAATGTATTGATGCAACAGCTAACAAAGACAATAAAACAAGTTTACAAGCAACTGAAATGGCTATTATGCACGTTGAAAGGGAAGCAATTACTGCTAAATAAACAAGTACAGGTACAAATTGAACGTGTGAATGAGTACATTTACATCGTTTTGAGGTATAATCATGCATAGAATGGACAAACCAGACGAGTATTTTCTCAAATGCAAAAATGCCCAACACAATATGTTCCAGCGGCAGTAGGCAGCCAGAGGGAATAGCTAAACACAAAAGTAACTGCTGCCATCGTTGGTTGGCATCAAAGCATGAACGTGATGTGGGAGTTCTTCGTCTTTAAGGTCAAAGGTCACACAAGGGTTCAACAGTCTGACTGCAACCTTTGTGGGTCTGCGTGCGATAAACCCCTTCTGGCAATGCTAAACCAGGTCATTTAGCTTCCTTGTAAATTCCAATGGGGGGGAGGGGGGGGAACAACACACTTCACTTCTCTTGCAAGAGTTCTCTTTTGCAGTCAGAGAAAGACCTGAAAAGGTTGCAGTGATAAACAGTGGAAAAACACTGCAACGATTTCAGCCCAGCTCCTACCTTTTTGTCTCCGCAGGTGGAGCAAGGGTTCTAATCAGTAGAGCGTGTGTGTGTGTGTGTGAGAGAGAGAGTATGAGAGAGAGAGTATGAGAGAGAGTACGAGAGTGTGGATGTATTTATTAAGGTTAAGCAGTATCAGAGAGGCTCAGGGAGAGCCGGCTCTTATCTCTGGTCTGAATAATGCAGGAGACCCTGGGGTCCGGAGCCCCTTCCTCCCCCCTCACCTGCCTCCATCCGCTACCCTTCCTGCTAACTCTGTGAACACACACTCACACACACACACACAAGCACAAACAAAAACAAACAAAAACCCACTCATTGTATCGCTCTGATACTGGTTAACCTTCAGCAATAAAGGCCAGGACACCGCATATATAGAATCACCCTTGGAGGCTTGATCCCAAAGCCCTTCTTATCTCACACAATGGAAGGGCACAGAGACTGTCAGGCATGTCAATTAGACTTGGTGCAGAGTGAATGCAGTCCAACCTCAAAGTAACTATTGCAGGGAACACCAAATTAAAGACCTGAAGATTCTGGGAATAAGAATGTGTGGCTGCTTGGCCTCAAGCCCCTCTTAGGCCAGAGAGACAGTGTGGTTTATGTGGTGAAAGGATTACTTTATAAAGATAACTACTTTGCTTAATTACTTCTATGCTGAAACGACTACATCTTGGTTGGAGCTCTGCCATTGGCCCATAGCCATATCATACCTAGACTGTCCCCGTTTAAAATATGTTTGCCTCAGAAAGACCTTAGTATTACTATAGTTCCTCTGAGCTTTGTATAACTTTATTTTACCAAACGTTTTTACTTGCATTTAGAACTCCATTGAATTGGGCAAAAAAAACCCACAACCTTCCTTTATGTCCCGCGCGCACGACTAGTCCAAGTTCAATAACAAGCCCATCTAGACCAAAACTCGATTTGCAGCGACTATAATTTAAAAATGTATGATTTGGTGATTTTTTTTGTCGACATCCAGCGCTCATTTCTTGGAACGCACCATACTGCTGTACTTACGTTATTGCATAATTATCCCAATGTCCAAATCCAATGTTTTTTATTAACTATAAATCCTTCTATGTCGTTTAACGTCATTCGGTCTCTTGGAGAGCCCAGTGGAAAAGGTGTCGAGAGCAAATTTGTTTCTGGGATGGAGCAAACAAGGGAGCTATGCGCGTTCAGTTAATACCGCTTCTCATCTATGTTATGCGGTTCAGCAGCAATAAATCGTCCCCTTTGAAATTGAATTCAATATTTAATCGTCTTCACGACGTGTCACACATTTCGTATGACTCATGTGGTATGTACGTTATATGTCATGTGAACTTGTTAATTGTCTGAAATTATGTTAAGTCTTTCTTATCAATATTCACTGATTGAATAGACTATCAGAAAAGATAACAGCCAACTACTCTACTGGATATGGATATTTTCTATCGTATTATATAGAATGCGTTTAGTGTATTTAAAGAGCAATTGAGTCGGGCTTTCACAGTACTTAAAGTAGGCCCATATACATAAATGTGATTACGCAGACATGAATCGGAGACAAGATGTTGGCGATTCGCACACTTCGAATTGACTGCGCTGCGTTTCCCGCATGGAGAGGGTTTTATTTGATGACGCAATAATAGAGACTCTCAAGTTCTTTACGTCATAATGCTACCAGCACGTCAGAAATAATTCCAGCAGTGGTTAGATTTTACAATATCTGTCCGTATCTGACAGTCAACAAGATATTGCAGTATGAGTATCTTACATTTTAAGTTACTTTCTTTTACTGGCACATACGAATATGGAAAGAAGATCATTTAAAAAGACAAAATACTCAAAAGTAAGTTCGGCACTTGACCATTAACTTAAAAAACAAAAAACAAAAACAATTTCTAGTTGAATTTAGAATACGTTCAGCAACTTTCAGTTAAATACAGTCTGTAGAAAGTTGAGAAAATGCTTCAAAGTCTCACCATAAAATTGTGTGTATTTAAAGCCTTAAGACTGATAACTTTTCTTCTGCAACCATACTTCTGCAGTCCCCTTTGCGACCCGAATCATCCTCAGAGTTGACTTCTTTCGGAGCATGCGGAGAGACACTACCACCAGTTATACCTCCTGTGAGACAGTCAAAGCTTTTGGCTGAAATCAAAAAGGTGTGTACATTTTCCATCTGGGATCTTCTTCAAAACATTAGATTAGGTTAGATAGCACTTTAGATGATATGACTCAAACCGATTTGACATTTTAGCGCAATATTCTTATGGATCTAGGATGAATCTGGTGTATATTCATAATCAAGTGTTCCCAATGTTGTTTGTCTCAGGACCAGATCCTCCTGCTGAGGCCTCCTAGCGTCCCCCCTCAGTGGGTGAAAATATACAGTGAGTATCGAAATCCTTTTCCATCACCAACTTTATTATGCTGTTTTCCCCTAGGGTATTGAAAGAATGTCCATCTTCCTTTGTTTTGTAGATGTCCTCCCTCCGATCAACAAAGACAAACCTGTCCCTGTCTCTGAGAACGTCTCTGATGACATCCTCTCATTAAATAGGTCTTCAAAATTGAGCGCAGGTAGGTTGCAGTGTGGGGATTTGTCTCCACGTCAAACAGGAGATGTACTGTTGGACACCTCCAACATCCCAGAGGACTCTGCTGTCAGCTCCAAAGGTACAGTTATCTCCTCAATTATAGTCACCTCCAAAGGCACAGTCATCTCCAAAGGTACAGTCGTGACTTCCATGTATTGCTTTGGAAAAGAAATGCCATGCACTGACAACATAACTGACGTGGATTACAAGTTAAAAAAGCAAGATGAATGTTTTTCTGGTTTAGATGTAAACTCGGTAGTCCACACGATCCACTCTTCACCAGTGAAGATGGAGCAGGACTCTCTCCTGGAGGAAGGTATACCAAGCTAGTCCTTGATTCTGTGTCGATGCGGTGGAATGGATTCAACATGTTCTTAAGGGATGTGCGATGCCACGTTAAACGAAGTATCTTTTTCACAGCGTCTACGGAGCTTGAGGATATGGCCGATGCAGCGTTGAACACATCACTTGTTCAGCAGTCACCTGTCTGCCGCAAGGCTCCGGGCCCATTCCGTTTGGATGATGGAGACAACAAGCAGGAGCTTCGTCTGGTGCCTGGTCCACCTGTCGTTGATCCACAGATTAGCGATAGAAGAGTCCAAGCTGAGACGCCCCGAGATCAGCCTGCGGATCAGCTGGAAGTGCATGACGACGACCTTCCGGTCACCACAGCCACCGTGGAGGAAGACAACCCTGCTGATAGGAACACTGTCATCAGTGAGGAGACCCTCGCATATGTGATCAAGGGGGTTATAAAAGGTCTTAAGAGAGAAGGAACCTTTTTCCTAAACAGGCCATCACGCAGGGACGTGTCCTCAGTGTTGAAGGATGTCATACAGGAGCTTGAAGAGGATACTGGGATCTGGGTGAGCTCCAGCCTAACTGAGAGCGCTGCGTTCAGCAGAGCGGAGGATCAGGACAACATGGTCGACGTTGCCATCGATGTCCTGTTAAATCCGAAGTTCTGCCAGGATGAAGATGCTCTGTACATTCTGGCCAGGATGGTGACGATTTGCATATGCAGCCAAGCTAATGGTGAGGACCGATTTGTGTGCATTTCTGGTACCATTTCACCAAAGGCTTTTTTGACTCTCTCTACCGTAAAACTCCATAGAATTTATGTTACTTTCTTTGACCGGCAGGTCTTCTGAATAGGGAGGGAACACCCTCTGAAAGTCCAAAGAGCTCAAAAGTAAGTTTGTCACTTGACTATTAAGGTTTTCTATGTAAAATGTAACCTTTATTCATCATTTTCCTGAATTTTCTTAACAACTCTCATCAAATTGAATTAAGTGCAGTGATTAGAAGGTTGAGAAAATGCTTAAAAGTATCGCAATAATAATGTGTGTATTTCTAGTCCTAACATTCATAGCTTTTCTTCCGGAACCTTACCATCACTTCTCTAATCCTCTACCCAGGATGAGTCAAACCCAGAGCTGAGTTTTTCTGGAGCAAGTGGGCGGACGCTACCGTCTGTTAAACCACCTGCGGGACATCCAAATCGATTGTCTGCAATCAAGAAGGTGTGTAGATTTTCCACCTGGGATCTTCTTTAAAACATGAGATTAGGTCAAATAGAGCTCTATATTATATTACTCAAATCCTTTTGACAACTCGTGAGAGCTTGTGTCAGTACTCATCACATGAATCTGTGTAAATATTAGAGGGTCACATGTAGAGTTAAGGTTGGTCCATTAAGGTAGGAGGAGAGGGGTTAAGGATGTTGTCTGTGCTTTGTTGATATATTTCCTTTGTTGCATCATCCACTGTAGTGCACGTGTTGTTGGAATGTGTTAAATATGTTCTCTCAGGTATTTTCTCGCAATAGTGGTAAGAGCCAAGATCAATGTAGTGTACATTAGTAATCAAGTGTTCCCAATGTTGTTTGTCTCAGGGCCAGATCTTCCTGCTGAGACCCCCGAGTTTCCCCCCTCAAAGGATTAAAAGTTTCCGTGAGTATCACATTTTTTTCAATGACCAACATTGTTCTGTCGTTTTCCTTTGGACGTGAAAGACGTTTCCACCTCCCTTTGTTTTGTAGAAGTCCTCCTTCCAATCCAAAGCCCCAAACCTGCCTCCGTCTCTGAGGCTGCTTTGGAGGAGGACATATTGGCACTCTACACATCTACACAATCCAGTGTAGTTGAACGCTCAGCCTTGACAGCTGAAGAGCGTCCCGCGGTTCAGCCGGAAGCGTGTGACGACTTCTACACACACACAGACAACAAGCAGGAGCTTCGTCTGTCCGTGCAAGAAGTGGAACTCAATCCTGGTGCACCCGCCATTGATCCACAGATTAGCGATAGAAGAGTCCGAGCTGAGACGCCCCGAGATCAGCCTGCGGATCAGCCGGAAGTGCATGACGACGACCTTCCGGTCACCACAGCCACCGTGGAGGAAGACAACCCTGCTGATAGGAACACCGTCATCAGTGAGGAGACCCTCACATATGTGATCAGGGAGGTTGTTAAAGGTCTTAAGACAGCAGGAACCTTTTTCCTAACCAGGCCAACACAGACAGACGTGTCCTCAGTGTTCGATGATGTCAGACAGGAGCTTGAAGAGGAGAATGGGATCCAGGTGAGCTCCAGCCTAACTGAGAGCGCTGCGTTCAGAAGTGTGGACTATCAGAACAAAATGATAAACGTCGCTATCCAAATCCTGCTGAACCCTAAATTCGGCAAGGACGAACTGGCACTCTATATTCTGGCCAGGATGGTCACCATTTGCATTTGCAAACGTGCTAATGGTGAGGATGAGCTTGTCAGCCATGGTACCGCAGAGGTGACGGCAACTGATAGTTCAGTAGAGGCAAGCGTCCACCTGGACCACCCCTGTACCCCTGAGGCCCCCACCTTTACGGACAGCTTCACAGAGGATGCAGATGATGACGGCTCCTGCTTGGTCAAGGCCACCAGACAGTCCAAGACGACCACGGAAACCAGCAACAGTGAGAACTCTGATGACAATACTGGCTTGGTCAAGGCCACCAAACAGTCCAAGACGACCACGGAAACCAACAACAGTGAGAAGTCTGATGATGGCTCCTGCTTGGTCAAGGCCACCAAACAGTCCAAGACGACCACGGAAACCAACAACAATGAGAACTCTGATGACAATACTGGCTTGGTCAAGGCCAACAAGCAGTCCAAGACGACCACGGAAACCAACAACAGTGAGAAGTCTGATGATGGCTCCTGCTTGGTCAAGGCCACCAAACGGCCCAAGTTCATGAAAAACAATGACAGTAAGAACTCTGATGACGATTCCAGCTTGGTCAAGGCCACCAAACGGCCCAAGAAGTCAGCGAAAAACAACCCTGAGAACCATTGCCTGGAGGCGCACCCCTGTCGGACGAACTCTTCAGACAAGGACATGATGGACCCAGCTGGTGTCGGTTCTGGCTTGATTAAGGCCACTAAATATTTATCAGTTTCTTGCAAAGGAAAACTGATTGATGGAGTCAGTGGTGGTTCTGATGAGCGCTCTGGTTTGGTGAAGGCCAGCAAGCACTCGAAGAAACCCACTGAGTCTGTGTGTGAAGAGAAGAGTGATAACGGTGCTGGCTTGGTGAAGGCCAGCAACTATGATGCCTGCTCTTCTCTAAAGGTAGAATGACAAATGTCAAGATTGTATGTGAAACATTACTGTCATTTAATGATGATAACATCGAAACAGTTGATATATTTCTCTTTTAATTCCCTCTCTTTCATTCGGAAAAAAGCACAATGCAATCGGATTGGACACGATAAAACAAGCATCAGGGTCCAAGGAGACAAAGGTAGGAACTAAGACACTATTCCTATCCCATGAAAAAAAGAACGATTCCAACATTATGACAAGAAGAATGTTTTTGTTAACATTTGTTTTATAAACAGAAAGTCAACAAAAAATCCCAAACTCCAAGTCCTTCAACCTCAGAAGCCTCCCTTCTTGGTTATGGTCAGTGCTCATTACAAATTGAGCGACACTTTTTTGACAGTGAAAATGTAAAGTGTCATCAAGAAGTTCACTCATTGTCTTCTTCAAATGTAGCAGAGGCATCGGCCATCGACGTGAAAGGAAAGCCAAAGAAAAGATCTCGCTTTCGGCGGTTCATCTCCTCCCTCGCAAAGGTTTTCTGTTTCCCCTGCATGGAGGACAGCCGTGAGGAATCGGCTTTCTCCAGGATGCCTGATCAGCATCTCCAGCAGCGGTCAAGGTGAGGACCGGTTAGTTTGCCATAGCACCGTTGCAGACGTCTCAGTAGAGGCAAGAGTCCACCTGGACCACTCCTCTGACACCCCCACACGTACTTCAGACAACGTCAAGGACGATCCAGAAGATGACAGCTCATTACAAACTGGCAAACAATATTTAACAGTGAAAACGTATCATGAAATTAAGATTGTTACCTTGTTGTCTCCTTCGAATTCAGCAGAGGCCTCAACCAGCGACGGGAGTAGAAAGAAGGCCAAGGAAAGACCTGTCTTTCGATGGATCATCTCACTCGTGAAGGTCTTTTGTTTCCCCTGAATGTCTAAGAGCCATGACCTTTAGCAAGGCGGTACTGACGGACAAACAACGAAATTAAAATCTAAATAAATTGGAAGAAGCTACACCTTAGTTACTCTCTTTGGCTGTTTCCTAAGTGGAGCCGAGCGTGCGACTGTCGCGTAGCATTGGACGCTCTCCACCCTGAATCCGTCAAATTCACTTCACTACACATCTTACTATGACATCGCCTGGTACAGAACTTTCAACACAAGCGACTAAAAATAAATAGAACCAGGGCGCCTGACAACATATTCTGCCAAAACACCGCTCTGCATTGCGTTGTCCGCGTCCAGTTAAGACATTCCAACCGAAAACAAGGCTATTAAACTACTTTTAGTCATGTCGCTCGCGTCGCAATCAGTTAGGACACAGTGTAACCGTTGAAACTGACTGATGATGTCATACACAGGCTCCAACATGTACAGTTTGCAGTCTTAATGCATCTATAAATAATGTATCTCTCATTGTTACAAGGAAGGAAGTTATTCAAACTGTTATTCTGGCTAGTGATGATAGACCCCCATTCCTTGACTCTAACCACGCAACACTGTTAAACAACTATGCGCTCCTGAACCTGTACTTTGTACATGTGATATTTGTACATAGCTTTGCATAAGAATTTCTGCTAGATTAATAAAATGTAAATGTATACACACACACGTCCTGTACACACTCTTAAGCGTCACACACACACAGTTGGGCATTGGGCCAGGCCTTCTTAAGCAGTGTTGATGAGGATCATTAAGCTCGATCAAAGGAGGTGATTACGGCTTTTGTCAGAGAGAGAGAGCGAGAGAGAGAAGGAGAGAGACAGAAAGAGAAAGACAGATGGAGAAAATGAGAAATACAGAACGGGAGATGGTTAATCGGTCATTAGTACAGTAAGGTGTGCCAAGGCAACAGAAAACCCCCAATGAAAAGCATGAAGGAAGAAGATCATAAAAATCAAACACATGACACCACCACATGCAGATAACGCATGCATGTGTCTATGTTGACATGCTAGCAGCAGGCTCTCCAGGATCCAGCCGTGCAACACCTTTGACTGTAATCCATCAGCCGATCAGTCATTTCTGCCGTCTGAAGAATTACATAGAACATTCCGGTCTTCATCGATTCAGGTTTTTCACGCAACCAATCCTCTCTCCCCGTCCCTTAATGAGCAAGCCCTCTCTTGAGCGGAGCGGAAGAATTAAGCCTCTGCAAGACCCCAGACATCAGCTCTGGGCACATTCACTGCGCAAAAGGCAAATGAATCCATTAGTTTGATCCAGCATGACCGTGAGGCATTCGTGGCCACTGTAGCCAGCGATTACAATTAAATCCAGGTGGAACACGCAGAATGTTCTAAGTACTCCGCCTCACTCACCAGTCTCTCACTCATCCCCCAGGTAATACATGCCATTGGCCATGCTTCATTAGCGGACATGGAAACGGACGAGGCAGGTTGACACATACAGGTATATTAATGGAGGACACCGCGCGCTCCAGTCGGCGTGTACCTAATCATTAATCATGTCGAGAGGGATTGTGGGTAATTACCATTGAAAATATATTCATTTGCAAGGTCACGGGGTGGTCTTTACGAGAAGGCAGAACAGCCGATGAGCTGGTTAAGATGTATAGAGTGCTCGACACTTAGATCATATTTTTAGCGTGAAAGCGTGGATGGGGGAGGAGGGGAAGGGGTGGTGAAATGTGCCTTTCTCAAGTATACAGGTTAAGTGATGGAAATGATAGCATGAGGAAGATACGCTCCCCCACGCACCTCCATCCCTGACCGACTGACTGGCACACACGTTGCCAGCAGTGTTCGTTTCAAACATTTCTGTCGTTCATCCATACAATACCAGTGTAATGCTTGCCCGTTCTTTGTCGCAACCTTTGACTTCAGGCTGGTGACAAGAGGCTCAAGTCAGGGTTTGGGACAGAGGATAGAGTGACGTGTGTACGCAGAAAGACAAAGAAAGCGAGTGCGAGAAGGAGAGAGGGGGAGAGAGTGGATGGAGAGAAAGACGAGGAGGGCTTGGTAGCGTACTTGGTTGGTGCATGTGCCCTGGAAAAACCCTGGAAGTAATTATAAGTCGACCGCAAAACATACACGCAACTCCTCTCCCCCTTATCTCCTGGTAACGATTCTCTTCTCCTGCTCCTACGTCTGAAATGTCCATCTCACACAGAGCGCGCTCAATGCTATTTCCATCGCTTTTCGGGAAGATAACGTTGACTCACCGTATCGTCCAAGGTCTGACTGAGCAGAGCAACAAACACAAAGAGCTTCCCATGGGGAGGCCTGAAACATGATCTTTCCATTAGCCGGAGCTGTACAAACCAAGACCAGAAATAGACGGGACGTGTTGCAGCACACAGCGTGTCCCCGACTGGCCTTCGAGGTGAAAGGATGACTGCGCACCTTTCCTGGAACAAAGACAGCAACCACAGGAGCACGACAGCCTCGCTCCCTCGGTGGACGACCCGTGAAGTGAAACGGAGACGCTGTGTGTGTGTGTGTGTGTCATGTTTGAGTGACAGTTCCTTCTTTTGTACTGCGAGACATGTGCTTCCTTAGTGGACTGAATGATGAAACCCAGAGGAGCGCATGGGTCCTCAGGGCCAAGTCATTATTTTCCTGGCAGAGTGTGAGCTCTTTGGTTCCTTTTGGTATACAAACACACACACACACAAACACACCCCTTAGCACCTCACACACACACACACACACGCTGATGATCATGAATTATTCAACTCAGATCTTATCCCCGCCCACCTCTACACGTTCCGCTCAACGGACCGGACACACGCATCCATACAAACATGGGTAGCGCATCTCCCCCCAGCCTGCCTCCCTCCCTCTCTCCGTCTCTCTCTCCCTCTTCCTGTTTCTGCCTGATTGGGCGGGGCGCTGGAGTGCTTGAGAAAATCACATGATGGTGAGGGCCACCTCGCTTGAAGAGATGCAGATGGTGTGTGTGTGTGTGGGGGGGGGTGGAGTCGGGGCTGAGAGGAGGATGAAGGTGGACGATACGAATGCCGCCTTCATTTCGTCCGCTCTGGCTGTGGTTCTGACCCAGAGCCAGAGAGCGCAGGTCACGCCCGCCCGTACCCGACCAATGATGGGGTGGGGAGCGGAGGGCTTGGGGGAGGGTAAGGGCCGACGGCCGAAGGGAAACGTAAAGACAAAGGTCAAGGGAGAGCGTGTGAGTACAATAAAAATCAGGTGAAAGAGAGAGGGAGAAATAAAGAAAGAACGAGTGATTTGAGCGTGAGAAAGAGAGGGCTTTTCAATCGATGAGAGATCGCGGGCAAGTGAGAAAGGAAGAGTGGGAGAAAGAGGGGAAGTAAGGAATGGACAGTGTGAAAGACAAGGAGGGGTACAGAGAGACTGAGAGAAAGAGAAGGAGGAGGGAGAGAGAAAGAGGGAAAGAGAGCCTATCTTATCATAGGGGCTTACACAGAGAGGCTGGACTTGCCAGGTCTTGCATTGGGATTCAAAAAACAGCCAATCGAAGGCGATGCTCCAGCGGCAAACCGCTCTCCTTTTAGACACTGCCAATCTACTGGAGCCCTGTGGGATCCCAGCCTGCCTCTCTCTGTTTCTCTTTGTCTCTCTCTCACCCTCCCTTTTTGTTTCCCTGTCCTATTCCCTCTCTGCTCCTTTTTCTACCTCCCTCCCCTTTCTTTCCTCGTCCTCCCTCCCTCCCTGAAAACTTGGCTAAAACAGAACTCGCAGTTAAGTGGTGCCGTGTGTGTGTGTGAGCGTGCAGATTGCAACATGCAAATGAGGATGAATGATGACTCCATTCCACTGCAGCTGTTCCCCACACCAACCCACACATACACGCGCACGCACGCGCGCACACACACACACACAGACACACACACGCAGACACACTCACACCCACCATTCCCACTACCTCAGCAGCTGATGCAGGTATAATCTCTCAAGCCAGCCGGCACATAAACAGATACAGCTACAGAGAAGAGAAAAAAACTTTCAATTTCTCTTCCAACTAGTTTCACTGTCTGGTGAGAAGTTGCTCTCTACAGAGGACTGTGCTCGCTGCAAAATCACCAAGTCGGTCCTCATGTTACCACAAATCCTCATTAAGCTAATGCCTAAATAGCTCCAGTCACTACATTACCCTGTGTAAGCCTCATTGAACATGTAGAAAGCAGCAAGCAAGTCCAACGGGGTTATGGGTACAACAGTTGGATGTTCCTAAGGCGTGAGGGGGCGAGGAAGACTGCACCCCCCCCCCCCCCCCCATGCCCTATCAACTCCTCAGGTTTGCCACAGTGGTATCGACTCCACCAGCGTGTTCCCCCGGCATAAATACCCAGCGTTCCAGAGACGCTCCTCTCTCCGGACGAAGAGAGGATGAGGGATGAGACGGTCTGCGGGGGCCACACAGCCGTGGAGGACAGGAGCCCAGCTTACAGGGCCCGGGATTGCTGCAAAGGGTAGTTAAAGTGAATTGTAGTGGAAAGGCCTCGTTGTAGGTGAGTGTTTACAGTAGCGAAAGGTCACGCTGAGTCTCCATTAGAAACAGAAGGGCCTGCTCCAGCGAAGGGATAAACAATCCCTTTAATGGCTTTGTCCTCTGAGGGGGGTGACTGCGGTCAAAGTGTGTGTGTGAGTCTGCTTGTGGGGGAGAGAGAGAAGAGAGAGAAGAGAGAGAAGAGAGAGAAGAGAGAGCGAGAGCGTGTACTGCCGGGACAAATGTGGAACATGTGGCACACACGAGCACACGCATACCCGCACACACACATATGCGCGCGCACACTCACACATATGCTCACACAAACACACACCTGTGTTTCCGCATGGGCTACTCTGTACATCATCGCCGCGTCTCTATTTGCATGTTTTCACTTGTGATGGATCTGCACATGTACAGGAGAACACTTGTAATGTGTCTCTTCCTCTCTTCCTCTTTCTCTCTCAACACCCCCCCTCTCTCTCCCCCATCTCTCTCCCCAACCCCCCCCCTCTCTCTCTCACACACACACACACACACACACACACACACAGTCAAAAACCCACTAACACACTAGTCCTCCCTCAATTTCCATCTTAAACTATTCTACACTTCTGCCTAATTAACAGACTTTGAATGTATTATTAATCAGACATGGGGTAAATGTTATCTCACTGACTGCATGATGTAGGCTTATTTTATTTATGTATGAGAAGAGAGACTACGTATTAACACATGAATGAGAATCCATCACGTTCATTTATGGGCTTGTGTACGTACAGTACACACAATGCAGTGCAGTTAGAAATGAAAGAAATGACCAAAAATGTCACCAAAAACACCAGCCAATGTTCATGCAAAATACTTTGGCGCAGTACTATACATGCATATACAAATAGGGAGGAGGAGGCGGAGAAGGGTCACTCCCCCACCTCCTTCCACCCCCACCCCATCCTCCTCTCCCTCTCCTCCAACCCCCCCCCCCGCCCCCCTCCGCCATACCTGAAAACAACTTGTGCAAGGTGTGCGCTTTTCCAGCATCGCCGCTCCCTGCTCCGACTCCCCTTGTCTGTGATGGATGACGCAGAGAGGGAAGGGGGGAGGGAGGGGATTTACATTTTAATAATCCCAGGATGCCCTGCACAAGCATGCTGGGGGGCGGAAATCGCTGGAACTCTTTCAGGCTTCTAAAACACATCGTATTGTGTCAGAGTTACACTGCGGAGTTCGCCTGACTGGGGAACGAGGTGTTTTATCGATCGCAGAACACAATGGTTTTGCAGCCAAATGAAAGAGCATTAGACTTGCAATTAAACTTAAAGTTGAATGAGACTGAAACGAAGTATTACCTCCATGCAGGCACTATATTTACAGCAAACAGATAGTTGTTGCTGGCGAATTGATCAATATATCCAAGCAAGGCCTGCCCTCCGATCTGGTAGCAAGGCTAGGTTGTTTAGTCGGCCCAGAGCTCTCCCCTCCCTCCCTCCCTCACACACACACACACACACAGACACACACACGTCTCCCTCACACACACACACACACACACACGTCTCCCTCCCTCACACACACACACACACACAAACACACACACACACACGTCTCCCTCACACACACACACACACACACTCACACACACGTCTCCCTCCCTCACACACATCTCCCTCTGAGACCATTAGCAGAGCTCGTAGAACCGTTTCCTCAGGGTGGAAGAACACTTCAATATTTTATTATTTATTATTTTTAGGCAGATTTTTGAGGTTGCCATTATTTATAAACAGGTTGCTCGTTTTTTGTGTGGGTTTTTTCCGAGCAGGGAAATAACCTTCGCTTAGAGAGCCACCGACGCGCAACAGAGGAGGAAAGGGAGCTTTTTCTGTTGGTTTGTCCAGGTGAACACAGAGGTCTCTTCTGGTGAGCAGCCAGATCCTCTAAATACCCAGAATCCTCTTCAGCGGAGGGCAGTAATTGGAATGCTGAAGGATTGGTGGTAGGCAGACCGTGACTGGTGCTGCTGCTTTAGCTAACACTGACCCTGCCTGCTCCCAGTATGCCCCACTCCCCTGCTCCTGATGTCTGCGTGTGTTTGTGTGTGTGTGTGTGTGTGTGTGTGTGAGAGAGAGAGTGCGTATGTGTGTACAGTCAGTGTGTGTGTGTGTGTGCTGTTAAGTGGGTGTGCGAGCACGCCTACCTAGGTGAGCTTTCCGGAACAGCTGTCCACAATAGACTTCATCAGCTTGCATAAAGCATGCGGCGTCTTTACCATACTTCAGAACGGGTTGCCGTGGTGATCGGTCACAGCGAAACGGATCCCCACCGCGCCACTGTTTGGTAATGGAGCCATGCTGGAGGACGTGGGTCAGACCAGTACCAGCAGCCCCCCCCCCACCCCTCTCGAGCTGGTGAGATGGACTGCTCCATCACTGTCACACGGTCCACAGATTGGGTGCCAAAGTACTAATAAAGACAAGAAACACATGTCAGCCACTGATAAATATGCTCACTCTGGGATGTGTGTGTGTGTGTGTGTGTGTGGGTCTGTTTGTGTGTGCGTGCGTGCCTGGGCGTGCATGTCTGGGTGGGTGTGTCTGTACTGTTCGTGTGTGTTAACCGTACTACAAAGAAAGAGCTGCCTATGTGTGTTTGTGTTCACCAGACTGTAACCCAAGGATTAGAATCTCCTGACACACAGACACACGCACACACACACAGCTGGCTTGAGTAACAAAAATCTTTTGATCAGTCTCTTGCTACATTTGCAACACAGTAACAAGCAGCCAGTCAATCTTGATACACTTCAACAAATTGACGGTGCCATCATACAGCAAATCATTTTTCTTCTTCGAAATGAAAGCATTCTATATGCAACATTTGATATGAACGAAAAATATGTTTGTCTATGGGCCAAATTCACTTCCCACCCGGGCCAAGTCTTTGTTTAATTACAACAGTCACAAACGTATAAATGATGGCGCATCCTTTAATAACTTGACACACTGCGAGCCCGTTTGGCTGCATGGGAGGTTGTGCCACGGCCATGTCTGATTGGACCTGGCACCCGGTTTTTGACCTCAGCATAATAGATTAACGATAGTTCTTTGGGGTTTCGACAGGACAAATTAGAAGTCAGACCCTTTTCCTTGATTGGTTTCTCCCTCCTGGGGCCTGCAGCCAATTGTCCGTAGCAGTCGATTGCGTAGCTTGTTCCAAGTGATCATTGAAAATGGGGTTGGTTGAGGAAGCGGAGGGAGGGAGGGTGGGGAGGGAAGGGAGGGAGGGAGGGGGGCTGTTGTCGGGAGTGGATGAGAGAGGTGAGTTTGGCCAAGATTGCGATAAAAAAGAGCAATAATAAATAAATAACAAGCCCTGCCAAAATCAAGCCTCCTAGAATTCTTACTTCAGTGAGAGAAAATCTTTTCAATGGCATCTCGTTGGTACCCCAAACTAAAGTACAAAACAGACAAAAGAAAAACAGTCTTCAAACCCATTCCTAAGGCCTCCTTCCTGTACTGAGATCAGCACTACCGCTGAGACCACGTCTTTGGTAGTCACACTCTACCCAACAACCAATCACACGTGTTCCAGGAAGTGACTAAATGGCATGGAGCGCAGCCCGCCAGAAAAGTATCACAGCTGCCTGGCGCGGAGTGGAAAAAGCTATTTTTACACGCACCTCTGTGGTCCCACCCTCAGGTTGCCAGGGCGACCGCAGCACTATTGTTTTATCAAAGGCAGCTACATTTCCTCATGTTCTGTGAAATGGATAGTGAGGTGTGCGATGGCGGGTCCATTGAAGAGCTCCTTCAAAGACGAGCTGGCTCCTTGTATGAGTGTGCGTGCGTGGCTTCCATGGGGAGATAGTCCTTGATTATTGACTGAACCCACTGTGTGTAGGTTACTGTGTTGCTCGCAGCAAGTAAATGAACTTGATTAGAAAACAAGATCAGGTTTTGAACGATTCTATGAATGTCATGGAGGGGAAAACCTGTGAGCGAATGAGCAAGCGAGTGAGCAGAGAGATAGACAGGCAGAGACTCAGCTATGCAGAGAGACAGAGAGAGTGAGACAGACGGACGAAGAGGGGAGAGAGAGATAGAGAGAGCGAGAGAGATAGAGAGAGAGAAAGAAAGAGGAGCTACGAACCAATAGTCATCAGTGTGTCTGCCAGACTGTGAGGGTATTGACTGGAACGTCATCACCTCTGGATGAGCTATTGATCAGCTATTATGAAGGCCACACACACTCTGAAGACTGTCTCCACTTTGGGCCATATTACCTCACCACGGACTGTATCGAATGGACTACTTGACTAAACTAGAAGCCTTTTTAAGGATGTCCTTTGATATCTCTCTTCATGCAAATGTACAAACGGCTTACGACAACTAAATTATTCCATGGCAACGCTTGATTGTAGAGCTTACTACACAGTAACTTTATCCGGAACAGACGGTTCTCGGAGATATTTTTGCATAATTAATTATTCCAGGCTCCCACAAAAGTTCACAACCCCCTCTAGTGGAAAGTATTACTCAGTAACGAGAGCAGCAGGGTATAATTTTAGACCCAATAGTTATGAGTAAGTTATGAGTCTGCTGATGAACGTGACCGTTCTCTCTCCCCGTACCATCGGGACCACACATGTCCACGCTGGATTCTCTGCATGTGATATTAGTGAAAGACATTCTCCAGCTTTTAAACATGCGCGTGCGCGCACACACACACACACACACACAGACACAGACACACACACACACACACACACAGACACACACACACACACACACACAAACACACTCTCTCTCTCTCACTCGCACACGAATGCACAATACCCTTGCCTTCCTTATCTGAAGCCTCTTCTACAAAGCTATCTACCGTCATTAACTCTGCTTTGTGTCCCCCCCCCCTCCCCATTGCCTAGTGTCATCGTCCCTGATAGCCCTATTCTACTCTGCTGTCCCTCAAACAAAACAGGGCCGGCTTATCACAATGAACATTTCCATAATATTGAACCAGACCGCCATTGCCCTGCGCCCGCCCCAGAGAACGGGAGAAATCAGAGTTGAGCCTCGCGTAGCAAACTGTAGCACTAAAGCAAGATAATAGCTTTCCCATCTCGTGACCCATGTGGTAAAGTAGTGTGGTCTTGCGAGGAATGAATAGTTCTGGTAAAAAAAAAAATAAAGAAAAAAAAGCTGAGATGCTTCTGGCTGTAGGAGTATTTAAAAAAGTATCCTAACAGAAAGATGGGACTGATAGGATACCTTGTACGGCGCCGGGCTTGAAAGTGGAGCTAGCTAAACCGGGAGACGCAAACCCGCAGTTACGTGGACGGGAAAAGGATGAAGTAATAAAAAACAAGACGAAAAAAAGGAGGGATGGAAAGAGAGAGGAAAGAGCGGCAATCGTCCATGGACGGTGATGAAGGATGATGATACAGTGATGTGGGTGTATGGTGAGAGAGAGACAGAGAGAGAGAGAGACAGAGAAAGAGAGAGAGAGAGAGAGAGAGAGAGAGAGAGAGAGAGAGAGAGAGGCAGAGAGAGAGATAAAAAGAGAGAGAGACAGAGAGAGAGACAGACAGAGGGATAGAGAGAGATAGAGAGATAGAGATACAGAGATAGAGAGTTGGTGCTTGTGACTCCCCCAGGAAGGGCTATTTTACAATGCTCTTTGGCATCAGTTCCTCGTCTCCCATCTGTCTCTGTGGCTTTGACGCGTGGCTCCAACCCCCTAATCAGTTTCATTTACACTTGCCAGTTACCAAAGCTGCTCTGGTTCAATAGACAGGCTCTGCTGTTTGCTTTGACTGTGATCGTATGAAGGGATGGAGGGAACAAGCGTGATAGCGGGCGGTTGGTTAGAACATACACGCACACGTACACACACACACACATACACACACATACACACGCATACACACATACACACACACATACACACACATACACACACATACACACACATACAAGCACACACAGTGTACAAAATAATCTAATCCCCCTACGTATCTCCATGTCCCTGATCTGCCTAAAAGCAGTTCTTGGTGCAAACTCCTCCCGTGCACACACACACATGCCCCCCCCCACCAGACGCACACACACACACACAAACAGAACAGCAATCATAATAGAGGTCATCCTAAACATTCAAAGCCTTTTCCAAAGCCTTTGTTGGGCTGATAAATGATTATGCACAACTGTTGTTGTCGAAGTCACTGAACACAGACATTTACATATTAATGACCCTTAATGCCAGTTTAAAGGTCATTGGCCATATCTAAGGGAGGTATTAGCATAGCAGAGGGGAGCATGGGAAGGTCAGTGTTGGAAGGTTCAGTTGGCCTTCAGACAGCGTGTACAAGCATGCAACCTCAATACGTGCCGTTTCTATAACAACAGCGATGAAACACGGTTGGGCTAATAATAATCATCTTTAATATTCCTTTCATGGTGGCCATGTTGGGTTGATCCTAGTGCGGGTGTGTTTGTATTCTTGGGAGGATCTAAATAAGAGACGGGCCAGAAGATCAGAGAAAAGCCAGCATGTCAGAGAAGCTGTTAGAGATGGAGCGTGAGGACCTCTCCACGGGTGGCCTGATTTGGCCCGGAGGGAAATCAGGACCCCCATATTTTTTTTGCTGAGCGGAGCTTTTTGTCCTGCCGGTCTCATCGTGTTCCTTTGGGGCCCCGCCGTTTCCCGGTTGGCATGACACCATCGTGACAGAAGCTTCAAGCCTGGGGTTAAACTCCACATCACTGAAAATCACAGATAGAATCACAGATAGAATCACATCGCAGAAAATATGCACCCACCCCTCCCCCTCTACACAAACACACAAACCGGCCCTCCCACCTTCTTCGGACTCTCCACCACGGAGTCTTCTCTTTCCCTCTCTTATTCCTTTCTTTCTCTAGTGGACGTCCTTTCAACATCAAGGACATCTGCTACAGACGAAACGCACCACAGCGCCGAAAAAAGTCGGCGTCTTCTAAAGTCCTTCCAAAGGCAAGTAGAAAGATATCATCACTTATCAAGCGTCTCAGCAGGAACGACAAAGCGAGCCATCTGATTAGCGCGCTAAGGAGCTTTGCTAGCGGGCACCGCTCGGACAAACTGGGCGTTGGACGGAAGTTCCAGGTTTGTTTTTCCGAGCAGGCGAGGGGCGAGGAAGTCCCAGTCCGGCCCCAAGACGTCATCGCTTCGCTTGGAGATGCGGCGCAGGAATGGCTTGAGTCCCATCACTCAAAGCAGTGACTGGAGAATATCGACGACTTCTCCGTGACTAGAAAACACTTGGATGGAGAATGGAGAGGGACGATTTGTACTTTCGTTTCCCTCTCTGGGTCCCTCTCCTCCGGAACTCTGACCTGGCACTCCTCCATGCTCCGCCCATCCTTACTCCATTCGGTTGGTCACAGCCAGTCCAGATGGGCAGGGCCCAATGCCCCTGCCCCACACACCCTAAGCAGCTCATTGAGACAGAGTGGCATGCCACACCTCCCCTCCCCGCATGCACAAACACTCCGTTAGAGATGAATAGCATGTTGTTATATCAGAGGAAACGCCTGTTGGACCAACAGTGCATGGCTGCCCGGGCTGGAACTGACTTCATCTTATGGAGACGATTCAACTGTGCTGTACACATAAATTTATACCCTCTGCTTGCTGCTGGGAGCTGTGTCAGATGTTTTCAGCCTTGACATCCGTCAAAAAGAAGTTTGGGAAGTTCTTGAAGGCTCGGAAGTTGCAGTTCGGTCCCCTTAGTGGGTGTTCGGCTGGGCTCACGCCCCCTGAACTGTCTTCACTTGGGCCTTGACTGTCAGAAAATGTGTTCCAGGGCAACATTCTGTCTTGGATTTCAAATTGTTTACTTCATGTGAGGTAATGAGATCTGACTGTTTTTCTGTTTTTTTTTCCTCAGCTCTTTCAGGTAAATGGGCAGCAGGAGAACACTGGAGGCAGACTGAGGTAGATGACTGTGAAAACATAGAAAAAGGCGTCAGCTGGTTGGATTCGTTATTGTTTGCAAGTCCATATTTGGTTGGGGCTTTGCCATGGTCGGCCTGAGCTGCCAGTGTCTCTGTCCATGGTCCTGAAGACCTGCTCTCTCTGGCAAGGCTCGTGTGTATCGCTGTCCATGGTCCTGAAGAAGTGCTCTCTCTGGCAAGGCTCGTGTGTATCGCTGTCCATGGTCCTGAAGAACTGCTCTCTCTCTGGCAAGGCTCGTTTGTACTTCTGTCCATGGTCCTGGAGCCCCCCCCCCCCCGCCACCCAGCAAAAAAATAGTTTTTTGAGCAGTTAATGGTGGCAGATCAACAGCTGTGGACTCTTGAAATGACTTTGTATGAGTCTATAGAAAGATATTCTTTTTATTCCCTTGGCACAGAGGAGGCAATCATGCAATGTCTACAAATGCCTCTTCATGGAGATTTCTGGGAGTAAAGAAAATGCATGGGCCATGGCTTGAGACCAGCTGTGTGGCTGATGAGTTCAAGGGGGGATTCTGACAGTGGGTGTTGCTGATAGGCGGCCGGTGTAATTATGGTTGGTAGGCAGAGGGGCTGTCTGATGGACTGAGTCTAATACAGAAGAGACTCTGGGGGAACGGGGGCTCTTTGGTCTGTGCAAACACTCACTCTGGACTCCCCCCGAATAGGCACACACACACACACACACACTGTGCATTGCTCCCACTTTTCTCTCTCATATATATTTCCAGGGAAAGACTGACACACTGATTTACACACACGTACACACACGTACTTCCTGGTCTTTCTGTCCATTCAGCCACCACGGCTGGGTTGATGCATCATAGTTGAGGTGAGCTGCTGGAGGAGCCCTGTGCTGGTCATTACTAAGCACCTCCTCACCTTTTACTCCCCTGCTGGGAAGTCTCCAATATTCCAGATGTGCACTGTGGCATGGCTAGATGGAGATGGCGATCAGCGCTTGCATTCTCCCTGTGGGGACTCTCTCTCTCTCTCTCTCTCTCTCTCTTTATCTCTCTCTCTCTCTCACACACACACATGTACATACACACATGTACACACACACATACACACACATACACACACATACACACACATGTACACACACACACACACCTAATACTCGCCTGTCCAATTGGAAAACCTAATCCGACTTGTTCCCTTCTGTGGTTAAGTGTTTGGCTGCGTTTGTTCCCAGTGTGGGTGTGTAACCCCTCCCTGGCCTCTATCAGATCTCTATAAGAGTAGGAGGGGGTGCAGCTACAATACCACATTATTAAATATGTTGCTGTGGGAAATAAACAATAGCGTCTTCATTGTTTCTAGTGTTATAGGTGTGAGAATGTGTGTGCGTGTGCGTGTGTGTGTGTGTGAGTGAGTGGTGTTATTGTCTTTGCTGTGAAGTACAGCCTACTGGGCACCGACATCCTTCTTCATATCTCTTTCACTTCCTCCTCCTCCCCCTCTCTCTCCTCTCCTCCACTCCCTCCTCTACCTCTCCTCCCTCCCTCCCTCTCCTCCCTCCCTCCACCCTCCCTTGTTAAGCTTTGTGCCTCTCTCTTTTCAACATTCCGTGTTAACCACACCATCTCTCTCTCCTTCTCATTCCCTGTCCCCCTCAAACACACACGCACACACACACACACACATGCTGTCACAGCCTTCCCACATAACCAAACTCAGCCCCCTCTCTTACGCACGCACACCTCAGCATGTCTCTCTCCTTTTCTCTTTTCTCTTTTCTCTTTTCTCTTTTCTCTCTCTCTCTCTCTCTCTCTCTCTCTCTGTCTGTCTTACTCTCGCTGCTGAACCAGAGTGGCCATGTTCTAATTAAGAGCAGCTTTCCACTGGAAGCAAGGGAACTCACAACACCGATGGAGTGACAATCTCCCGTAGAGGTGTTATAGCACGATCAGTATGCTGTACAGACAGGTGCTATACCCAACCCTGAAGGGGGCACCTTTACTTATTAATAATACATATTCATTGCATTGAAACCCACAGTATGTCTGTGTGTGTGTTTGCAGAGGCTTGCGTCACAGATGGCACAGCAATGCATCTCGTAATAGCGTATTTATATTTCTTAACAAGCAGCATAGATCAAAATGAAAGTCAGATCAGATATGTACACACGGTTGCACATGGCTCCTGTCAGAGACAGCAACTGCAAGGCAGTCGCCGTGATACATACACAAGCCCATTCGCATATGTCAGAGAGCACTTAGTCTGCCTTTGTTTTGGGCCCGGTGATTGGCTGAAGTCTGGCAAACTGAAATAGATTGTATGTACAGCACATACAGTCTGCACTTGATTATACTGCATTTCACTTGTAAGAGTGGGCGAAAACAGCGAGTCCCTGGTGCCCATTTAGCCTGGTTTAGTTTTGAAGACCGGTATAACTAGACAGTTAGGCTATCCTATCAGGGACAACTACCCATTGTTATTCTGCAAAGGGCATCAAAACGAACTCCCAACCAACCGTTTGTGTACTTGAACGACCACCACATCCTCTGCTCTCCAGAAGGCCCAAAGGGACCTATTAGAGCCTATTGCAGTGACTTTAGAGTTGCATTCAGAACAACAACTCAAGCCTTCTGGAACCCCACAGTGCTGCACACTAGAGTGGAAGGGTTGTTTTGCAGTGAGAACAGAGGAAAGAGTCATTTATAACACTCGGTCTGCGTGTCATCCAATCTGGGCCATGTTTGAACAGCTCTGCTAAAAAAGATTAATCTGGAGAGGAAGATGGGAGAGCAAGAGAGGAAGCGAGGGACGAAGAGAAAGAGAGAAGGAAAGAGGAGTGAAAAAGCTATCAATGGGCAGCCACTGTATTAAAGGGTTGTATTCAGCTTGCACTGATCCACATGAGGATCCTGTTGAAAGAGGGATAAAAAGGGACATTGCACTCCTTTTCCACAGCATGCGAGGCTACTTTACATACACTAGGTCATAACGTGTTGGTGGTGGTTTGAAGATGCTTTTGTCACTTAACATTCAGGTTTTTAATGACCTACCAAGTCAACCATTCATGAACCACTAAACTGTATTGAAGCATAACATCTCATAAAGAACCCACCTGTGCTGCCATGTAAGACTAAGTATCAAGTCAGAAGTTGGGCAAGGGATCTTGTTCAGAGTTCGAAGCGAAGGCAACTTACTTATGTGATGATGCTGCACTATTCCAAACCTCTCATATTCTTCAAACCGTGTATCCCACCCGGTCCGAGTCTCTGTGTTGTACGGAGCAGAGACGCACTTAGACTGTGATCCAGAGCACTCACAGACGCTTAGACATCACACAGCACGCAGGCCTCGTACTCGCCTCACATTTGCACAAGCACGCTTTCATAATTGAGCAGCCTGCCAGCTTTATGCATAAAGAACACCGGATGATGGTAAACGAGAGAGAGGGAGGGAGGGAGGGAGGGAGGGAGGGGAAGAGAAAAAGAAGAGAGACTAAAAGTGAGCAAATGACTAAACCTGGAATATGAACTAACAGAGGCGTTGTTGGCACACAGCGCTCGCCAAACAAACCTCACTGAGACTTGCGGATGGGGACAGGGACAGGGACGGGGGGACGGGACGAGGGGGAGGCAGAACACGCCACAACACAGACGTTTACTGCACGCATGACAGGGACTGCAAATCTGACTTGTAAGTAAGCGGTACACCACACGTCGAGGTAAGGGCTTACTGAAAGTTGAGTATTGACCTATCAGCATCTATAGGGGGCCGTCCTTTTAAAGAAGGCGTCGGCCACCCTGCAGTCAGATCAAAACGAGCTTGGGGAAATCTGTGCGTCTGTACAGCGGCAAATGCTTAAGCGGGTGTTTCCAGTCGAGTGTTTCTCATCCTGAGGTCAAGGGGCTCTTCTTATTCCTGGAGGGGATTTCAGCGGCCACAGTTACTACCGGGCCCCAGACGACACTAAGTGGATGAGGTGAGTGGGGCTTTGGAGGGCCGGGGCGTCTGGCTTCAGTGATTTTCACCCTCCGTCTGCTCTCGTCCGTCTCCCTGTCTCTCACCAGGGATCACTTCAGCTAAAAAGGTCCTCGCCACTTCAGACTAAGAGTGGGCCTAAGTGTGTGTGGGCCTAAGGTGGGGTTGGTTGGGGGGGTAACCAGGGCAGGTTGAGAGTGGATGCACCCCGGAGCTCCCTGAGCATCAGATAACCAGTTAGCGTGTGCGTGTATGTGCCTGGCGTGTAAAAACGCACCCCCACCTCTCAAAAGTACTTTTCTACAGTGTGAGCACTGGCTGAGTGCATCACATGGCTTGTGTACGTGCATGCGTGTGTGGGTTAGGGTTAGCCGAGCCAAGCCAGACAGACAGGGACTTCTCCATTCCTACCTCTGTCTGGGAGGCTCATATAAGTGGACCTTATCCCAGATAACATCTGTATTTCCTCTCCACGGTGTAAGCCTGAAGCATCTTCTCCCAGTCAACGTCTTCACAACAGGAGCTGTTCCTGAGCCACGTATGAGGAGAGGGATCTCTGCCTGAAGGCTGGCTAAGCTGCAGGCTTCACACCGGCCAGGAAAGGCAGGGCCAGATCGAGGCCTTGTAAGCACGAAGAAGTCTTCTATCTCCTGCAGTTTAAGAGACAGAAAAAGACCAGCGTGCGAAAAATGGTCGGAACAATGTGCAGAGGCTGTGAGGGATAAGGTGACAGAATGAATTGCGTTTGTTGTCGGTTGCCGGGGCGCTGAGGGACCGCGTGGCTCCAAATGTCATTTGTTTTTCAAACGACATCTTGACTTTGCTGTTGCCGCTGTTTGCTTGGAGGGATTCACCTGGAGTTTATACCCAAACAGCCGTTGCCTGATGGAAATTGTTACAAGCATAACATACCAAAAAAAGTGTAGAATTAAAATATGTTTGAATGGATAAACATGATAAAAGATGATTTGATGATCCACGCTTTAGGCATATTTTTGTCACCATCTGCTTAGCGTTCTCTGACCCGATCATACAGCTTTTTATGTTAAAAATGAGCCTTCATTAGTGAGGGAGAGATACTCGTTTAAAGCCAACAGATGTCTCATGGTAATCGCGAGGAAACAAGCTTCACAGAGAAAAGGAATCACTTCCAGGGGCTTTTGTTCGAAAACGTCCTAATTAGGTAAACAGCCTGTTTCTTTAAGGATTGGCAGCAAATTCCATAAATTAATGCGTCTTCGTTCATACATGTCGGCTATCTTAGATAAACGAAGCCGCTATGATTAAGGCTGCATCATCTGGTTGGTCCATTTGCGGTGTTGCATCCGTATGCTGTTTTTCAGGAGATTAGACGATGTTGTTGCGCTGTTCAATGTGCTGTGTCGTATTTTTGGTCTAATATGGCACTATAATGTTCACACCTCAAAAGTTACTTCAAGTCTGTATACTCGCTGAACTTAATTGAATCCAATCTTACACAGAAGTCTGAACTTCGGGCCAGTAAATTGGGTGTTTCGTGGCGATAAAAACTGCAGAAAGTAAAGAGGCAGAAAGGAACATTGCAGAGATTTATTTTACCTCTCTTCTCGCAAACTCTGAACCTTTCAGTCGTCAAACTGATATCGCACGACTCCTCGGCAACAGGGGAGCGAGAATACCTGGGCCAATCAAAGTCCAAACAGCGCACACTGCACTACAGTATTTTTTATTTTTTTTGGACCCGCATTAATTCTCACCTGTCTTTGTTTGAGATGTGTTTCAAAGACACGTTGAGTGCTTTCGTCTACATTAGCTGCTTTCAATAATGCGTTCAATACTGTTTTACTGCCCATGTGGTTTGTTGAAAACCCGTGGGTTTTAGCAAATATTTGTTTTGCATATTACCACTAACTTCAGGAAACTTAATTGGCATGTACTCAATCTGACATCTTCAATTTGCCTTTGAAAATGAATGTACCACAAGCTGGTATGATGTTTCCAGATATGAATAACATAAATATTCATAACTAGCGACTGTATAGTTTAGAACTATTGCAATTACATTCCCCAGTGTCTACTCTGGAGCACACGCAAGTGTCACAAAGCACTGTCAGTCACATGGTTCTAAATCCTTGCTGACATTTCCTGATATTGTCTGGAAACTGCCACTATATCTGTGTCTGCTACTCGTTCTGTCACAACAGCATCAAAGCATTCCAGTCCGGATAGACACCTGAGTTCTGCTTGTATACAGAATATTTGTGCGCATGTGCGTGTAAGAATGTAAGCTATGTCAAGGGATGTTGTGTGCTTGTGATGTCACGGTTACGGTATGGTACGGAGTGTGAGTGTGTGAGTGTGTGAGTGTGTGTGTGTTCCAGTTGGACGCTTTGGAGCTGACACCAGTGTTTCTCTCTACAGTTATGAAGAGATCAAAGCCTCTCTCTCTCATGTAGTGTGAGTCTCCCCAGGGCCTGCCCAGCCCCACTGTACCTCCAATACCACTGCATCCTGCACATCGCAGATACTACCTTTAGAATTAGAGACGGTAAACACACACACGCTCGTGTTTGTTTTACTCTATTAGTGAGGACTTTACTCCAACTTCAACAAAACACGCTCTTCCTAACGCCTAACCTTAAGCTCTGATCCTCAGCCCTTCCAAGAACACACAATGTATGCTGAACCACCGAAGTACCGAAACCCACACATGCCTATGTACTTACACAACTGGTTAAAGAAGGGTAAGAGGGGTGTGTGTGTGTGTATTTGAATTTGCATGTGGATGGGGTGGAACTGTACACACAGACTCACCCCTATGGGATAGAGCTTGTAGATGAAGCTGCTGTATTTAGATCTGCTTAGCATAGGAGCACCCTTCCCCCTTTTTAGTATGTGCAGGAGGGATGGAAGGTATAGTGCAGGTACGCACACACGCATGTACTCTCTCTCCCTCTCTCTCTCTTTCTCTCTCTTTCTCTCTCTTTCTCTCTCTCTCTCTCTCTCTCTCTCTCTCTCTCTCTCTCTGTCTCTGTCTCTGTCTCTCTCTCTCTCTCTCACTCACACACACACACACACATATATATATATTAGAGCTACCTTCCACCTCAGTGGACCATAACCTCTCCTTTTCCAACAGGACCATGCCCCAGTCAGCCAGATGTCTGGGTCAAAGTCATTGGGACGTGGCCATTAGTTCAGCATTCTGACCAATAATAGCTTTCCCTTTTCTTTCTTTGATTCCTCTCCTTGTGCTCCTGCTTTCTCCTCACCCCCTCCTCACCCCTCCTCACCCCCTCCTCTCCTCTGGTATTCGTGTCATGTCAGTGTTTCGAGGTACGGAAGGCTCAAAGTTCACAGTTGATACCGACCTGAAGGGAAGAAGATGGTGGATGAGGGTCAAAACAAAGTTCCCGCTCATCCCCATCGAGGGCTGCTTGGGTCTCCTGGGTCCTGCCTTTGAGGCACCCTCACTGGGCATAAAGAGAGGTCTAAGGCAGGCTCTCTGGATCTCCCCACCGCAGCTACAGTCTCTCCTACTGTTTTCATCTTTCTCTGGCTTTCTTCTTCTCTCTCTCTCTCTCTCTCTCTCTCTCTCTTTCTCTCTCTCTTTCTCTCTGTCTTCCCAGCTTGAACTACCTTTACATGAGAGGCGAGGAACCAATTAGTGCCTTCCACTTCTTAAACACCCACCTCGCTGTTGACCGCTTGTGACCTCGTCTTCCTCTTTTAATACTTCAGTTTTGAAGTGCACACCATCCTCGGAAACCCCTTATTATCTCGCGCTATCAGCCGGCTCGCTCTTTGCATCTGTCTCGGTTTACCACGGTCGTATTATTTAGAAAAAGGGGGTTGTTAGGGATCGTATCGCGTGGCGAAATTCCCTGTTTGTTTTCGTTTGGCTTTTGTGCTGCGCGACCGCGTCCGACCTGTGCGGGGACCGGCCACGCGCTGCAGCGTGTCTCCCAGGGCCACGTCAATGCACCACAGGCCATTACGACAGAACAGTTAATCCCCCTCGCTTCCACTCTCTGTCTCTTCCCTCGCACTGCTTCTCTTCCCCTCTCTTGATTAATATGCCTGCATGCTGAGACCCGTATCTCAGTTTAATCCCGTCTCCCCAAAGCCAGCTTTGAAGTGAGAGAGGGAGTAGGGGAAGGATGGGGGAGAGGGGAGGGGAGGGAGGAGAAAAGGGAGGCACGGAGAGAGAGAGAGAGAGAGAGGAGTAGGGGAGGCAGAAAGGAGGGAGAGAGAGGAGCGATGCATCGTCACACAGGGTGCATAGAAACACACCCACACGCACAGACAGACTCTTTCTGTTGTTGTTGGCGTCTCAGACCTTGAGAGCTCTCCCGCGGGGAATGACGCGGCTCTTTGTTACATACTGACTCGAGCTGCGAGCTTACCGTGGAGATGAAGCGAGGGGGACGATCGAGGGTGAGGCTGGAGGAAGGGAGTGACAGTCAGAGAGGGAGAGCGAGAGAACGAGAGTTTGAAGGAAAGACAGATCCTCTGTTCTTTCTCATCTCACAGCATTTCTCCCTCTTTCGCTGGCGCACGCACACCTGAGGCGACCGCCATTGATTTCCGTCTCTTTAAATATTTGAAGGGCCAATAAAGCCTGTCTTTTATTTACAAAACTTTATTTATTCAGGCTCACGCAGACAGACACTCCGGATGATCCGGAGCCATCCTGGATGATCACTTGTGCATTATTTACGTGTGCTGTTGTCCTCCATGGCTAAACCATCCTTCCATCACCTCCTGCATCCCCCTTTACTTCCTCTCTCCCTCCTGCCGTTCTATTTTCCTCCTCTTCTCTCGTTCCCTCCCTCCAGCTCTCCCTCCGTTTCTCATCTTCTCTTGTTTTTGTCATTTCCTCTCACGAGCAAAATCCATGCAGGGCTCGCTTCTCAAGAGAGTGAAGCCAAAATCCTCTTACTGTGTGTGTGCGCGCGCGCGTGTGTGTGTGTCTAGAGCTTGGTTGCAAGGGGACAATCGCAGGGGTGCAGCAGCTATTCTGAAACACAGCTAAGGTAGATCAGTGGGTTGCAGAAGGATGACACAGTGACTCCCGACTGTGAATGGGATTAATACTGACTGGCTTGACATTTTGCTACTTCCTCAGACAGACACGCAGACACACACGCCTGTTGACACATGAGCTCACGGTGGTGAGCTCTCGCTCTCTCACACACACACACACGCACGCACACATACACACACACACACACACACACAGGTGTCAGGATGAATAAGTACATGCTTCCATGTTTTTCATGCAGCAAACTTGATCGCTCGTTTGACACATTACAAATTCGCACCCTGACGTTACACGCCCTGCAAAATTCAATACATCCATACCACACACATACGGTATATATACACGGTCCTACCCTCCGCCCCCCGAAACACATAACCCCCCTCTCCTCCCGCCCCCAAACACACACAAACAACTTTGATGTGTCTCATCCCCACTGGGGACTGGACCACAAGACCAGAGGCAATGGACTCTTCCAGTTCCTCCTGGACTTCAAACGTCTGGCATCATTAAGATGGCAGGCAGGAAAAGGGAGACCAAGATGAAGGCTGTTCGCCCTCTCTTGCAGGCTAGCCGCTGTAGAACCAAAGCCTTCATCGAGGCCACGGCTATGTATGTAGAGCTAAAAGCAAGGGGAGGGGTAATTATATCCACAAATAGCAGCAAGCGCAAAACAAGAGCAGCCACGGTGCTCGTCTCTGTAAACAATATGGTGGCTGGGAAAAAAAACAACAAGCTGGAGACGAGACAACTGGGGATGGAGGAGGGACGTCTGGAGAGTGGCGGGGGATGAGAGGAAAATGAAAGGACCGAAGACAGCGTTTAAAAGTGAAGAACGGCGCGCGCGTGCGTCCCATCTCTGATCAGCGCGAACGAGATGTCTGTTCAGCCGAGCGCGAGTCCGCGTTGCTTTCAAACGCCACGCTTCCGTCTCGTTCCTGCCACTGGCTTCAGACGATTATTTCCTCGTCCGTGTCAGGCAGTATTTGCGTCGATGAATTATTGGGTTCAGCATTAATAAGGTAATAATGAGCTTCGGATTCAGCAGCTGACAGACTTAAATAGGCAACAAGCTGATTATAGGTGGGTCTCTGGAGAGTGTCTAGGGCATACGAACACACACACACGCCGCGCCCCCTTCGATAGAAACTTGATGAACTTAGTTGTTTTACCTCGAGTCAGTATTTCCCACATCGGCGCTGAGGAGGAACTTGAGAATGAGATCTTTGCCTCTCAAGTCGTTTCTCTGTCGAATCATGAACTTAAAACACGCTCCGACAAACACCCACACATGCGCGGAGCAACATAATTATATACGTACGCACTCCCCTGACGGCTTGGCAACTCACACACACACACACACACACACACACGCACGCACAGAATACTGACAGCTATAAATCAATAGTGTGAAAATCTCATTCCACAACCCCACAGGCCTGTGCTTCCTCCAGCCTGGGCTTGCTAGCACACAGCCTGCCAGCCTCACCATCTTGCCACATGGAGCTTTGGCCTAATTAAAACGCCGGCACGAACGTCAACGTCATAACAAAACATACAGGAGCAGTGGTGGACACACACGCACAGCACACACGCACAGCACACACGCACACCAGTTGTCATTCAGGCGCTGCGCGACAAAGGCACACGCGTACGCACACACGTCCGCACTTGGAGGAGCAACAACCAGAAATGAATGTTTTAAAGGGAGCCTGTGTAATAGAGGTTGAAGTAAGAGGTGTTCTCCAGGCAGGGTAGAATGCAGGATTCACCCTCTGTATTGATCTGATGGCTTAGGAGGGCAACAGCACGGTCTTGCTTCATAAATCACATTTCCCTCTCCAACCGGGCGCAGACTTGGGTCAAAGCTTCGCTCGCATCGCCTTTGGAAAAGTAAAGGATGTTTTCTTTTTCATATATATATATATATTAGCAATTCGATTGGCCATCGATTATGCTTGAGACCGAATATTTGTGCGCGTTCGCCCGAATTTGTCCGTTTCACTATATCTCGGTTGGAGTATATACGATACACAAGATACATTGCTTCCTTGTCATCGTTTGTTATTTACCGAATTAGTCTCTTCTCACACAAAGCTGGTTTAATCGTTTTGGGCAAGTAACAAACGGAATTCTTCAGAGAGGCTGCCATGGGTATCAGGGACTGCATCAAATCCATTGTTGAAGCGAAAGCCAAGCTCTGATTCACCGAGCACACAGTATACAGATAAGGAGGATCACAGAAAACCAAGCTTTGATCTCACAGATATCTCCAGATTTATGGTGTGCAGAACAGGATATCCTTCTAGAATGTTCGCTTTATTCTCTCTCTCTCTCTCTCTTTTGCTCTCTCGATAGCTGATGGGGAAATATACTCGCTCAGTAAAGGTCTGGGACTGTATAGTACAGAAATATTTTTCGTTTGACGGGAAAAACCGATGCCATTCTTTTGCACCCTAGTTGAAAGTGCCCCAAGGACAGGATTCAAAAAGGAGGACAAAATGGAGTGCTTAAAAGTAACCTCCAGGCATGACTGTGTAAGAACTGGAATACAGTCTCTTCACCCCTTTAAGGAGCACTCACAAAGGTCTTGGGACACCTACACACACGACCACCCCATACAAAGCCCAACACACACACACGCGCGCGCACACACACACACACACACACAGGTACGGTGTCCTTGACAGGAAATATTTGGCCTGATAGCTGATTTGATGAGGACCTATAAAATCCTAGAATTCGGATGCAGGATCGCAGCCACTTGTCTGAAAAGAGCGGCCCCGTATAAACTTTTTAAAGTCACCCTGAAGGAAAAGGGTGATGAAGAGAAAGAGATGAGAGATTGAGTGCTTATTGTCTGCACTGAATAACTAGCTATTGGAATAAATCTCTTCCTGGCCCATAACATCTCAGGGTTTCAGGTGTTTGTGAGTGCATGTGTGAGAGAGAGGGAGAGCGAGAGAGAGAGAGAGAGAGAGAGAGAGAGAAGAGAGAGTAGGTGTGTGTGTCTTCCTCGAGGCAAACTAGTCCTTCCACCCGCACACAAAGAAGCCTGGATGTATGCATGCTCACAGACAAAAAAAGCGGTACACTTGCAGACCTACACACACACGCAGCGGAACAAAGACCTTCCACCCTCCGCCTGCTCCCCCCCCCCCCCTCTGCATTCCATTAACCTTACACTGCACGGGAATTCATCAGCTCTCTAATTAGCTTATGACTTAATCACAAATTATGCTAATAGAAATGACATTCAGACACATTCGTTGGCAGCGCGCCACCCCGCCGCACCCTGAACCTCCGCGAGGAGGCTGCGACTTCTTCAGAGGCACGGCGGCCAAGTGTTTCTTTACCGTCATTGTGCGTACTGTGCTCAAAGAAATGAAGTGAAGGATGGAAATGATTCACTGTCGTTTGAATGGCCGCGGGGGGTGCGCTCGCGCTCATGAAGGAGGGAGGCGTTGGGAGGAATGATGGCTTTCGCGCAGTGGTGGTGAATCAATGGGGAATTCGGCCTGGCTGTCAAAACTTTTGATTTATTATTCATCCCATTCTGTTTTATTCGCTGGATAATGACCAATAGCAGAGTCTCAAATGCCATCCATGGGCTGCCATTCAGTAGTCATTTAGAGGAAATGGATATGGATTAGCAAGGGTGACTGCCAAAGATGGGACTTTTTAGGTTTATATTAGCCCACAAAGAAAATCGCCATGAACGATTATCAAGACAAGTTGTTATTTGTACTTTATGTGCAACGTGCACTTTTTACCTATCATTCTATACGGCTGTTTCAAAAACACCCAGTCCCAGATCTTAGCTGAAATGATCCGTGTATTGATTATGCCGTACGTTATGATAATCAGAAGCCATTTTGATTTCACATTTTTCTTGTGTAGGGTCAACAAAAAGTTAGCAACTAGTGCGCTACGAGTGAGGGTATATTAAAGACCCACCCACTACATCCTGGAACAAAGTGGGCACCCTGGCTGGGATGGTCGACGTCAGTAGATCCAGACTCCATCTCTCATCAACGCCTGACAGATATCGGACTGCCTTTGCCCACCCGCGCAACTTATCGACGGGCTCCCTCCTCGCAGCCGCGGAGGAACGAAAGATCAAACGCTTCTTCCCCTAGACGGACGGACAGACAGATGGACGGATGACGGAAGTGTTCGATGGGCAGAGGAGAGAGAGGGGGGGGGGACCCGCCTGAAAGATCAGCCCGAGGGAGGGAAGACATCAGTTCAGATGGATGCGATTCGAGTGGAGACCGGTTATATCACCACACAGAAGCTTTGATCTCTCTGTATAACTTAGTGCTTTTATTTCGTTCCCCCCCCACCCCCCCCCCCCGCCCCCCCACCCCCATATTTCCGCCACAAAGTCAAGAGGGTGTTTAAAAATCCTCTGTACTGGTGTCGGAAGCAACGCCCGGTACCCATTTCTTAATCACTTTTTATTGAAAAATAATCTGTCACCCTCCCTTCTTCCCACCAGCCTCCCACACATACACCCAACGCAACATATTATTTTCACAAGAGGAGCTGTCTGCTGATTGCTTTGTCCAACGCCTCGGTGTGGCCTGGTCAGAGAAATGGGAACAGGCTATCTTTAAACAGGCTGGGTCTACCTCATGGTCCAAGTGTCCATCGTCAGGTTCTTAGATCCAAGCCCAGGGAGAGAGGAAATATGATTGGTTATTGACCCACATAGTCAACTTTAAGTTCACATTAACGTCTCATTGGTTCGAAGACTCCGTTCTTCATACCCCCCCCCCCCCTTCTGCCCCCTTCCCCATCTTCACTGAAAGACCTCTGAGGTTCCCCCGGTGACAGTAGCCGTGGCGATGACTTTCTCAACTTTATGGAGGCGGGCTTAACCGCTTAAAGCAGCACCTCACGCATGTGAGTGCTAACTCACTCTGGCTGCTAATGTACATATCTCCTCCCCTGCCAGAGACTGCTAGTTGAGTATAGGTTAGATATCCTGACTGATGTCGTTCCAGCATTCTCTGCTGACCTTCTGCTACTCATCATGGTATTTACCATGAAGCTAGCACTCCAACAGGAAGTTGGATTTTTTTTTTTGGTCAACTTCCCACTACAACCAGTTTGAACCAGTTGGACCCAGTGATAATCGCCCGCTATAACTTCCATTACGCACAATCTATGACCTGTCACGAACAATCAACCATGGCATGGTACAATGAGTTGCGATAACTAATTGCAACCGGCCACAACCCGTCCTAACCGGTTCCAACGACTTTAGCCACAGCCCAGCATCCCCTCTCAAACGGGCGCCTGGTGTCTGCAGCTCCAGTGTTTCCTCAGGTTGGCGCCTCCTTGGCGTCGCCCTCCTTCCCCGGCCCCCGGCATCATAAGCAGTCGCGGCACAGCGCCACCTGCCCGCGGCGGAAGTCCCTGCAGGGGCAGAGACGGCGGTGCTTGGGGGAGTGTCCGGCGCAGCTGAAGAGGAGGGGCTCCTTCTGGAGGCCGCACTCCCGCCGCAGCACAGAGAAGGCCGGGAGCACGTGGTTGGTCTCGGCGTCCATCGAGTCGCACTGCACCTCCAGCCTGCGGAGCGGGAGGGAGGGGGAGGGAGGGGGAGGGGAGAGAGGGGTCACCGGTGAGAACGACAGGCGACAAAGGGGGGAAGAGAGAAAGAAAGGGCAGTAAGAAGGAACAGGAGAGAGAAGGAAAGGCAAGATGTGCGTAGCAGAAAGATGGGAGTGTTGTAAGTACTGCCCCTTGTAAGCGCCTAAACAGGGGGGAAGGGAAATGGTGTGTGTGAGTAGGTGAGAGAGAGACAGAGAAGTGGAAAATGGAGCGACAGGGAAAAAGATACAGAACTGTTGGATACCGAGGGGGGTCAAAGCAAATTAGCACAAAGGATTGGAAGAAACGATATTGGTGAGTAACAAACGGATCCTATAAGGTTAGGGAAAGCCGCTGGAGAGGAGGTCGTGGCTGGTATTGTAGAGATGAGTACAAGTTAGTTAAGGCCTAGGCGGGACACCGGGCCCATGGAAGCTTTGAAGGCTGATGTTTTTTCCAACGATTATGGTGAGAAGCAGGTTTGAACTCTGAACGAATGTGCGGTTTATAATACCAGGAATTAATTATCGCTTCCACTCACGGCGTTCAGTTTGTAGGCAGTACCAACTTTTTGTGGCGGGTAGGGTGGCTGAGAGGCAGGCAAGAGGCATATCATGAGTTTTGTGGGGAGGTTGAGAATTTGGTAGGAATGGTGGGAGGCGAAAGCAGGGGATAGGACGCTTCAGAACTTCGGAGGAGGAGTTCCTGGCCAAACACGTTTGAAGTAAGGCTTCGCTGACAAGACGTGAGGGGGGAGGGGGGACAGACACACACCTGGGGGAGGAGTTAGAGCTCACACACACACCTGGGGGAGGAGGAGGAGGAGCAGGGGGTGGGGGGGGGGGAGTAGAGGGATTTACATGTTGTAGCAGGCTCGGAGGGCTCATAGTGTAGCAGGGTAGGGGGGGTGGCTACATATGTAGCAGGGTAGGGGGGTGGCTACATATGTAGCAGGTCGGGGGGGTGGCTACATATGTAGCAGGGTAGGGGGGGCGGCTACATATGTAGCAGGGTAGGGGGGGTGGCTACATATGTAGCAGGGTAGGGGGGTGGCTACATATGTAGCAGGGTAGGGGGGGGGTGGCTACATATGTAGCAGGGTAGGGGGGGCGGCTACATATGTAGCAGGTCGGGGCGGAGGGTATTTTATGTGGGCTGTTGACTCTCTGAGTCAGGATCTTATTATTGTGTTTTTGTGTGGCGAAGCGCTGCTTGCCGTCGTGTTTTGCAATACGGTCGCTCCTTCTGTCGCCCAACGTTCGGTGGCAGAATAACTGGTGCGTGAGGACCAGCCTCCTCTCCCCCTTCCCCCTCGCTCTCGTTCCTCCGTATGTGCGTCAACGTGCCTCGCGAGCGTGCCGGCTTGGCCTCCCCCCCCCGTTCCTCCGTATGTGCGTCAACGTGCCTCGCGAGCGTGCCGGCTTGGCCTCCATTATGCATGCCCCCCCGTCCCCGTGTGCGTGCTTCCTGAAAGCTCACCCGCGGAGGGCCTCCTTGTTGTTGACGAAGCGGAAGTGTGCCGGCTCGCACACCAGGCCGTCGCGCTGGCACGCCTCCACGCACGACTGGCCCTCTTGGGACACCAGCAGCCGGAGGGAGCTGAGCGGTGGCCAGGCGGGTGGAGCCGTGATGTTGGCAGCCCAGCCCAGGGCTGTGGTGTTGGGCAGGGGGAGGAATAGAGGCCCCGGGCTAGCAGGACCCAGTCTGGACGAGTTGGCTGGAGGGAAGGGAGGCTGCGGCTCACAGAAGTCCTAGGGGAGGGGGTGAGGAGAGAGGAGAGAAGCCTGGTGAAGACTTTGGAATCGAGATGTTGGATGTAGAGCAACACACACACACACAGCCTCTCCTCCCCTCTCCCTCATCACCCATCTCTACGCACAAACAAGGAGAACACTGCAACACACGAGCCTTGATCCGACACACATTTGTGTGCATCCTTCACAGAAATCCGCGATGGTGTCTGATACTAGCCAGCCAGCCAGCTAACCAGCCAGCTTGCCAGCCAGTCAGCCAGCCAGCCAGTCAGCCAGGTGTGATGGAGCGAGAGAATGGCAAGACATTATAGCAGCTTTGACTGCGGTAGCTGAAGAGTTGGTGTCAGCCAACACATCACTGGGAAACAAATGAGGGAAGATAACTGCAATTTTCTCCGACTCGGAGACCTGGATTGAAATCTATCTGGGAAGGGAAAGATATCAAATCAGTCAGACAATGACTGGCCGCGTCTTTGTTCTTTTTATTCACCTCATCCCCCAACCCCCCCCCCCTCTCTCTCTTTTCTTTCTCTCTCTTTCCATTTTTCTGTCTCTATTTCTCTATTTCTGTCTCTCTCCTATCTCTTCTCTCTCTTGCCATTCTCTCGTCACATTCTTGTCTCCTGCCCTCTCTCATCTCGTCTCATTATGTCCTGTCCCCCCCTTGCTTCCTTCTACACCTCTCCACCACCCCTGCTCCTCCTCCTCCTCCTCCTCTCTGCTCCTGCTACATGGATGGCCCCTGCTGGCAGCTGGGTGGAGATCAATCCCTGGTCCAGGTTGATTGCGGGGTTCTTGGAAGTCTAGCACCAGAGAGCGGGGCTGTGGGAGACTGCGGGGGCGGACGAGCGCATGGTAATGAATACTGGGAGAAAGCAGGGCAAGGAAATGCTGTTGGTGTGTGAGCGAGTGTGTGAGTGTGTCAGTGTGTGTGTCTGTGTGTGTGTGTTTGAGTGAGTGTGTCTGAGTGTGTCCGTGTGTGTGTGACTGTGTTTGTGTGTGAGTGAGTGTGAGTGAGTGTGTGTGAGTGTGTGTGTATGTATGTGCGTGTAAGAGTGTTTGTGTGAGTGTGTGCGTGTGAGTGAGTGTGTGTGAGTGAGTGTGTGATTATGTGTGTGTAAGAGTGTGTGCGTGAGTGTGTGTGTGTGTGAGTGTGTGTTTATGTGTGTGTACGAGTGTGTGCGTGAGTGTGTGTGTGAGTGTGTGCGTGTGTGTGAGTGTGTGTGTGTGAGTGTGTGTGAGTGAGTGAGTGTGTGTGTGTAAGAGTGTGTTTGTGAACTCACCTGATGCTGTATGTAAGCGTGTACCCTCTCTAGCATTCCCTCGCAGGTATACTCATAGGGAAGGTGTGGCTGAACCTGCAAAGGTACACACACACACACACACACAACAAAACAAAAATATTTTTTTAAATATTGTGCTGCTAGGCAATCAGCACATATGGGCTATTTTCCATATTTTATTCATTTGTAATTTGATTTTTTTTCCGATCACGCTAATTATAATACATTGGCCGTAATTAATCGCAACAAATAAATGTGTCCACTCTGGCACTGCGGTGACTTAATCGCCTGACGTCGGCTCGTCCTAAATTGCCTGATTTCATTAGGCTGGAAACGAATAGCCAGTCGAATCCCTTGTCAACAAAGGTTCTCCCTTGATTGGCTTGATTAAAGAGAAGCCTGCCTCTGTCTGAACCAGTTTGTCTTTGGGTTGATTTCTGCTCGTTGAGAAATAAGAACCGTGCAGGGAAACGAACACAGAAAGTGCACCGAAACGCTTCCCCTGTTTGTGGTGAGTTTTTTGTGTAGCCTGTGATAAACCACGCAAACGTCGGCTTCTATCCCCTTGCTTGGAATTACTGAAAGCGAAATAAGCAACTCGATAAGAGGGACATTCATTAGAACGTAGAGACCATGGAGAGATGATGCAATAAGAGGGACATTCATTAGAACGTAGAGACCATGGAGAGATGATGCATTTCCATCAGCGGGCGTGTCGAACGTGACCAAACAGCGTGGATCCATAAATGATAGACTGTATCTGTACTTTGTAGTAGAGTAGGGGCCCAAGACCATCTACTGTAAATGATACATGACTCGCTAAATCTTTTTTTAATAGAAAACCACTGCCGCAGCCTGTGTTCAACTGCATGTGAAAATTGTCCCGGTTTCGCGCATAAATCTGAGTTTTGGGAAAGGATGATGTCATTTGGAAAGTCACACAAATTGCAAATCAGATCACGGCTATGCAAATCTAACTGGCAAGCTAAATGTACAATATGAATCTCCCTTGACGTCTGTGTAAATCTCATACGGTGCTCTCAGCGACAGTGGGAACGTTCGTGCTGTACAGTCTGGGTGTGAGTTGTGAACGAGAGCAGGCCTGAGACTGTGAGCTAAGCCGGTTTAGAGAAAGGGAAAAGCACATGTGTTGTTCTTCTTCGGGTCATCCGAGTGGGAAAGATAAGGGGATGAGAGATAGAGAGAGGAGAGGGAGGGGAAGGAAGGAAGGAGGGATGCAAGGGGGCAGGAGAAGAGAGGAGAGATGGAGTGAGGGAGGGGGTAGGAGGAGAGATGGAGAGATGGCATGAGGGAGGGGGTAGGAGGAGAGATGGAGTGAGGGAGGGGGTAGGAGGAGAGATGGAGTGAGGGAGGGGGCAGGAGGAGAGAGGAGAGATGGAGTGAGGGAGGGGGCAGGAGGAGAGAGGAGATATGGAGAAAGGGATTTATAGAAACATGAGGAGGTGTCAGGCAGCAGAGATTGCTTCGGTCTGCATGGGTAGGCATGTGCAGCTCCTCTAGACCGAGAACGCGGACACGCTGCTGGGTTTGTGTGTGTGTGTGTGTGTGTGGGTGGTATACATAGGTATGACTGGTCGTTTGTCCTTCACCATATGCATGTGCGTGTTTGAAAAAGCCACGTTGGATGCCAGGGTTTTCTCCACGCTGAGGATGGATGACCAACGTGGGTGTACGTGTGTGAACACAAACAAGGAAAGGATAAAACAAGAAATGAAACGATCGTGAGCGTGCGAGCGGGTGTGTGTGTGTTAATGCACGCGTGTACGAGTGTGCGTGTCTCCAGTGAGGGGTGAAGTGGTCCATCACCGGTCTCTCTGTGGAGTGACAGCGCAGGCAGGGACTAAAAGCTGAGGCACTGAGCTATGGCGTGTCAGACAAGGGAGAGAGGCAGAGAGGCAGAGAGGCAGAGAGGCAGAGAGGCAGAGCGGCAGAGCGGCAGAGAGCGGCTTCAGCGGTGGGGAGATGACGCACACGTGCGCCCGCAAACAAACCGAGCCGCACACACCCAAACACAACCACGCACACATGCCGCACCACACACGCACACCCAAATACAACCACACACACACACACAAACCAAACCCCACGCTCAACTTTCCAACTTTCCTTCCTCCTCCGTGCCAGCCTCTCCCACCTTTCTTTTTCAGTTTCTCTCTCTCTCTCTCTCTCTCACAAACATGCACTCTCTCTTACACACACACACACACACACACACTCACACACACAAACTGAAGTCGGATTTTACAGAGGCCTTTAATCTTGTGGTTCGACCTCTCCGCTGACCTCTACCACCCAGCCAGTCGTCCACAGCTCACTGCCAGGTTCCATAAACTCTCATTTATGGCTTAATGACTCTGCTGCTGCGCTCCACATTGTCTCCACGCAGGCTGCCCCTCTACGCTACACTCTCTTGCACTCTCTCAATCTCTCCCGTTTTTCCCTTCACCTGCAAAACACTAACATTTATCCCCCTCGCCTTCCCCCGTAGGGACGGACGCGGTGTTTTGATCTCGGGGAGGGAAGGGCGGTGGAGGAGAAGGGGGGGGGAGGGGGTTGGTGGGTGGTTGGAGGAGGAGGGTAGAGGGGGGGGGAGTGCCACGGGTGAACGCAGGAGGCGAGATGAGGATGAACGCCTGGGGATTTCCACTCGAGGAGAGCATCCGGAAAGCGTTTGCGCCGTGGTTGAAGACGCGGTGGGAGCGTCTGCTGTCTGCACGGCAGCCTGACCCCAGCTCAGCTGCTACCGCATCCACAGCTGTTGCCGCAGTGTTGGCGTGTGTGTGTACGCGCGCGTGTGTGTGTGTGTGCATGTGTGTGTACGTATGTGTACCTTGGTCCTCATGATCTCCCTGATGGCTGAGTCAAACTCCTGGGAGTTGTTGTAGTCCACCGTCATCACGTGGGGTCTGCCGATGTACTGCTCCGCATAGGGGTGCTGGGACGACACCTGAAACAGCCCACAGGGGAGGGGTTAGCTGGGGTTTGGTCACACTGAACCAAAAGAACGGTGAGAGTCTTGAGTTTGCACAAGCGAACGTCCACCACAAGGTGGTTTTTTGTACTGGATACTGAAGTGTGTTGACCAATCCATGGCAGCAAGGTGCTGACCGTGCAATGGGGAGAAAACTGCTAACCAACCAAAGGGAGCAAAGCGATAACCAGCCAATGGGAGCGTACCTCTCTGGAGGTGGGCTTCCCTCTGAAGAACTCGTGGTTGAGGGAGCTGTGGGGGGGGTGGAACTTAGGCTGCAGGAAGATGCAGCCATTTGCTATGGCTTCCAGAGGGGCAGGGCCTTCATACGGGAAGCCGAACCCAATGAAGAGCTGTGTGCAAGAATGAGGGGAGAGAGAGCGCGCGCAGAGTTAGAGGAATCCATCTGACCTTTGGGAGGTTTGCTCTCCAAATACAATTGCGTTCCGCGTGACATTTTGGGTGCGTGTTTGTGTAAACTTGTTTCGTAACGTGTGTACATGCGCTGGATGCTGAACTGTGTATGTGCTCCGGGTTATGTGGCGTAGAGTTGAGCGTGTGTGTGTGTGCTCATGAGCGCTCTCAAGAGTGTGTGGGTTCATGAGTGTGAGCCCCCTTAGAGCGAATGTGTGCTAGTCCTCTGTGTGTATGTGCTTTACCTCTGTGTGTGCGCCTGTCTCTGTCTGTGTGTTCCTGCATGTTCCTGTGTGTGTGTGTGTTCCTGTGTGTGTGTGTGTGTTCCTGTGTGTGTGTGTGTGTGTGTGTGTGGGTGCTACCTTGGCCTTGCGCAGCAGCTGCTGCAGTTCGTGCTGGGGCAGCAGGCCGTGGTTCTTGACGTAGGCGGGCACCTCCGGGGGTCGCTGGGTCTCGTAGTACACCGTGCCGTGGACCTCCATGTACCTGTGGAGGATCTGCAGGAAGCCCTCCTTACCCTGCCAGGAGGGAGGGAGGGAGGGAGGAAGAGAGGGAGGGAGGGAGAAAGAAAGCGAGGAAGGGAGGGAGGGAGAAGGAGAGGAAGGGAAGGAGGGAGGGAGAAGGAGAGAAAGGGAGGGAGGAGGAGAGGGAGGGAGGGAGAAGGAGAGGGAGGGGGAGAGGGAGGGAGGGAGGGAGGGAGGGGAGAGGGAGGAAGGGGGATAGAAACAGAGAGACAGTGAAACAGAGAGACAGATAATTACACAGATGATAAATATGTCGGTAATTCCACTGTTGCTTTGGCAATATGAACATTTGTTCTTTCATGCCAAGAAAGCCCATTGAATTGAATATAATTGAATTGAGGGATAGGGAATGACATAGCGAGGGGGAAAGGGCAGAGAGACAGAAGGGGAGGGGGGAACAGACAGTTATTTAGAGAGCGAAAGAGAGGGAGAGAGAGAGGGAGAGAGCGAGAGAGCCATGCGTACTCACTGCTGTTCTAGTTCATAGAGAGGATGATCAGGATGAGTGTTGCAGGAATGGATGAGTGGGTCAGAGACACACCGAGACAGGAGGAGAGAGGACGATGCTAGGTGATACATGTTTCTACTGATGTGATGTCTACGCGTTTTCTTGAGCCACCACCGACTCCGAGGCACCGCGCTCGCTGTAAGACTCGCTCGCATCTTCTGATACGCGTCTCCGCACGGCCTTGAGAACGCCTGGCGTTTTGTTCAACGGGGCCTCTTGAGATGAACGAAACAGACACAGAGCCTCAGGCCAAAGCAGAGATCCGAATTTCCATCCGAAATGTCCAAGTTACGCGCCATCGGCGAACGCACGATGCAGTTGGATCCCGTAACTCGCAAGAGCGTGGACGGCGCTCCCCGCCGTGCGGTGCCGAACAGAGATGTGACCTGTGTGCAGCCCTCTTCGCAGGACAGCCCTGATCCCAAGTACAGGGAGATGGATATGAACGGTGATTCAGTCTGACTCGCGTGGGCGGGACAAAAGAACAGGCGTTATGCAAGATTTTACAAGTGAACGCTCGCAAGTATCTCGCCGGGCATGGGAAAGCAGGGCTTCTATGCCTCTTCATCCACTGTCCGCTGGTGCACGTTTTCCTTTCAAGATGCAGGCGCGCTTTCCTACGCCGACGACAAGCGAGCGCACGCTGGCCCCGCGGGGGAACGAAGGACTCTAACCCTAACGGAGAGACGGACAAGAACGCTTCTGCGTGAACCGACCGTAACCCCGGTCTCGCTATCGACTTCCTGGCTGTTGCTAAGAGGCTTACTGTAACCCCCCCCCCCCCCCCCCAGCTGCCGCCTCCCCCCTGACCTCAGCCCCCCGCCCAGAGCCATTGTGTGGCCCTCCGGCTGCTGTAATTGGAGGCTGCAGGCCATCGATTGCTTCCTCTGTGAGGATTTTCCCAGCCAATTAGAGGATTAGCACAGCCGCTAAGTGCACCAGACAACGTGACTTAGACCTTAAAGGAGCACTGACCAGCGATGTGAAGGGAGGGTTAGTCCAGACTAACCAGGTATCTGGGTTAGTACCGTGCTAGCAGGGCCAGGGTGGAGGGAGGGGTGAGGAGGGGTGGGAAGGGGTGAGGAGGCGTGTGGAGGGGTGAGGAGGAGTAAGGAGGGGTGAGGAGAGGTGACTAGGAGCAGGGAGGGAGGAGGAGAGAGAGAGAGAAATAGGACAAGAGCAAAGAAGAAGAAAAATCAGCAGTGTGATGTGAAGATGGGATGCCATCAAGTGTCCTGGGTCACCGTGACACAGCTATTGAGCTTGTCAGGCTCTCTTCACACCTGCCTGCTCTATTTGCGAACGGTGTTCTAATGGAGGAACTGAAAAGACCAGAGAAGGGCCTGAAAACAGAGAAGAGGTGGGGGGAGGTGAGGAGAGTAGAGATGGGTAGAGGTGAGGAAGGGAGAGAGGTGGGGAGAGGTGACGAGGGGATAGATGAGGTGGGGAGAGAGGTGGGGAGAGGTGAGGTGGGGAGAGGTGATGAGTGGAGAGAGGTGGGGAGAGGTGAGGTGGGGAGAGTCCTACCTGGAGCTGTGCGTCATTTCATTCCCACATGTCGGAGGGCAGCGTTGCCAGGGAGCAGGAGGAGCAGAGGAGAAGAGAGAGGTGAGGGCAGTGCAGAGGTGAGGAGAGAGGTGAGGAGAGAGGTGAGGAGAGAGATGAGTAGAGGAGAGAGGTGAGGAGAGAGGTGAGGAGAGGAGAGAGGTGAGGAGAGGACAGAGGGGAGGACAGGACAGAGGGGAGGAGAGGACAGCGGGGAGGAGAGGAGAGAAGGGAGGGGAGCACAGAGAGGAGGAGACAACAGAAGGGAGGAGAGGACAGAGGGGAGGAGAGGACAGAGGGGAGGAGAGGACAGAGGGGAGGAGAGGACAGAGGGGAGGAGAGGACAGAAGGGAGGAGAGGACAGAGGTGAGGAGAGAACAGAAGGTAGGAGAGGACAGCGGTGAGGAGAGGACAGAGGGGAGGAGAGGACAGCGGTGAGGAGAGGACAGCGGTGAGGAGAGGACAGCGGTGAGGAGAGGACAGAGGGGAGGAGAGGACAGAGGGGAGGAGAGGACAGAAGGGAGGAGAGGACAGAAGGGAGGAGAGGAGAGATTTCATTAGGAGGAACAGGCAGCCGAGAGCCACAAAAAAAGAACCAATTAAATCAACACAATGTCCCCACACCACAGATCCCACTTGCAGCCTTTGCCCTGGCGCACAGAGCCGCCATTGTGCATCAGAGAACATCCCCGCCGTCTCCCCTCTCTTGTCCACCGTCGGAACGATGAGCAAACACTCCCCCGCGTGGAAACAAAACTTGGGGAGACGACAAAACAAAGGGGAGACAACTTTCCAACGGTTTCTTTTGGCCTTTTCATAATTGTTTTTTTTCTTCCTTTTCTTCAGCTGAATGATAGTGCGGCTACAGTGTCCTTCTGTTCTGTGCACTGTGAAAACGCTGCTGTGCTTTTGAAGAGAAAATTGGCTCTCAAATAAAGGCAGCCCGTTTCTCTCAATCTATGCCGCTTGGAGCTGGTCTCCGCATCTTTAACGCGTATAGAGGAAAAAGAAAAAAAACCCCCAACAGAAACAATGTTTTGATCCGCTTAACATTTTACATCTTACCAGGGGTGAATTACGTCTGTCAGTTAGTCTGGAGGAGACTGGAGGTTTGGTTCGACCTCGAGCTGGAGTTGACCTTCTAAGCTACAGCGACTTTTAGCCCCGTCACCGCGACAGATCGCGTGACATCGTCAGGCCCGTCGTCTCTCTGAACGAGGGGGGATCTGCAAGACTCTCACCTTCCACATGCTGGCCTCCTTGCCGTACACCACCGCCATGTTGTTGACCTTGTTCTGCTGGATGCTCCTCTTCTCCGTCTCGTTCAGCTCCTCCGACACGAAGCCCATGAACGAGTTGTCGGGCGTGTGAGCTGCGTGTGGGAGACAGTGGACAGAGAGAGAGAGAGAGAGAGAGAGAGAGAGGGAGGGGAGGGGGTGAGCTGCGTATGGGAGACAGTGGACACGAGGGGTTGGGTCGAGAGGGGGGGGGATTCTTCTAGGAAGCAGGGGGACACCGCAAACAGTCACAAACAGCGTTTCCTACACCCGTCCTCTCGTCTTCCTCACTTCCTGTGGACTGTGAGCTTGTCACAGCTAAACTGGGGGACTTGATGTGAACGTGCCAATGTGCTAAAGGACTGTGAAGAGTCAATATCAGGCCTTCCTACGAGTGTTGAGTCTACAGAGGCCAAACAGACCAGCCTCTACTACCCCTCTTACAACAGGAACCAGGGAGTTTTTATTTGCAACATCTAGCCCTTAAATCACCCTAGGACCCAGTCGACTCAGGTTGGCATGGAGGTTCTAGTGACCCGCAGACTTACGGAACATGGTCATGTACTGTCGAGAGTTCAGGTTCCAGTAGCCCCAGTTCGTGCGGTAGCCGTGCAGCGTGGCGTACTCCTCGTGGTTGTAGGCCGGCTCCGTGCCGAAGGTGTCGATCACACGGATGTGGCACCTGAAATGGCACGGGTGACGAGGGGGGACGAGACGAGGGGGGACGAGAGGCAGAATGGGTTAGGGTTACATTAGATATGTGTGCATGTGTGCGTGTGCCTATGTGTGGACGCATGCATGCGTGTACATGTGTATGAATGTGTGTGTGTATGTAATGCATGGTGATTTTTGATACATTGTGTTTGAATGTGTGTGTTTAGTATGCATGTGCTTGTACATGTTGTATGAAATGTGTAATGTTTACCTGTAATGCATGTGCCTGTACATGTGTATGAATGTTGTGAAATGTTTAGTATTGCATGTGCTGTACATGTTATGAGAGTTGTGTTTATGTATGCATAGTAGTGGAGTGTGGGTGCGTCCATGCTGTGAGCAGATAGGATATGTGAGCCTGTACCGTAATGTGTGCATGCGTGTGTGCGTACGTGTGAGCGTGAGTGTGTGTGTGTGTGTGCGTACGTGTGAGCGTGAGTGTGTGGGTACGTGTGTGTACATAAGTGTGAATATGTGTGTACATGTGCATGACATCCTGTGTGTGTGAGTGTGCGAATGTGTTTGTGTGTCTGATTGGATGAGTGTGTATAGGTGTGTAACTGTGTGTGTCTACTGTGTGTGTGTGTGTGGGGTGGGAGAGGGGGGGTGAAAGGGGAAGCTTTGGGCGGCGGTGGAGCAGGATCCCTCTGCCATCAGTTATTCACAAAGTGAGTGTTTGACCACAGTCTGCCAGCGAAAACAACAGTTTGACTCGATACCTGTCTTCAGAAGAGCCCGTGACTCTCTCCCCTCCCCTGTCACAAACACACTAGCAATCTGCAACCTTGTAATGGGGCTGAAGAAGACAGTAATAGCCAGCGTTGAGTGCAGAGAGGTAGCAATCTTTTGGCTGTTACACAGCCTGTCGAGGGGCTTTCGAGTAAGATGGTGAAAGACTAAGTGAGTGAAACGAGCAGGAAAGAAACTATAAGATGAGTGCTTTACACAATGACTCGCACGCTGCATCAACTTTGGTGTGGTTGCCATGGGTGGTGTGGTTGCCATGGGCGGTGTGGTTGCCATGGGCGGTGTGGTCACCAGGGTTCACATTGTGCGCACTCCCCTAGTCCTGGGGGTTCAAACATAACCCGCCTTCACTCAATCCCTCAAATAAAGCAGCTTACTTGAATTTTAAACCTCAAATCTATTTTGCATGTCGAAGCAACCTCTCTTTCATTACACTTTCTTTTATTTACATATATATTGATATGGGGATAGTGAATCCCAATTCGAGTTGAAAAAAATATGATTTTTGACGGTTTTTGCCTGCTGTTAAACATAGTGACGAGGTCAACGGGAGGGTTATGAACACAAATATCCTGTCCATCTAATTGAAATAAAAAAAACACACACACAGCAGACACACACACACTCTCCAGCTTTGCCAGTAGTGCCCTTTCATGTGCCAGTCTAGTGAGTGTTAAACCCTGCCACTCCAGTAGCTCAGGGGGATTAACCACAGCTAAACACAGCAGAGCTCACTATCAGTCCTCAACCTCTCTCCTACTGGAGGGGAATCTCTGTCTGCATGGGAGGGGATTCTGCTGTGTGTGTCTGTGTGTGTGTGTGTGTGTGTGAGAGAGAGAGAGAGAGACAGAGAGAGAGAAAGAGAGAGAGAGAGAGAGAGAGGGACAGGGTTACGGAAATGTGAACTCTGTGTGTGTGTGTGTGTGTGTGTGTGTGTGTGAGAGAGAGAGAGAGCTAGAGAAGTATGTGTGTGAGAGAGAAAGAGACGAGCATTTGTTTGCAAAATATGCTCCTGGTAGAACTTTCCAGATCCACCTCAGAATTCACTTCAACCCAGAGCCGACCTGTGCCACTGCCAGCAAGTCTTTCTCTCAGACGCCAACCAGTTTGAGGCTGATCTTAGCTGTTTCCATCTCAGGCTCCTCTTCAGTGTGTCTTTACTGTAGACATCACCACCCTCCTCTAAAGCAGCCGTATTTCCTACCAACACTGAAAGCGCTCCATATCTAAAAGCACGCTGCTCCACGAAGCATGGCGACGCACAATTGGGTCTCCCAGCCATCCTCCCTGAATCGTACTCCGGTGAGCTCACTGCACGGTCTGAAGAGCTGTTCACACTTTGGGTGAGGGGGGGGGGGGGGGGGGGGGGGGGGGGGGGGAGTCTTGTGGCATCACTGTCAGGCTGCTGGAAGTCTGCGTCAGCTGCTGACTGAACGGGGCGACCTGCGTCTGAACACGAAGGACATGCGTGTCTGTTTACCAGGAGGCCTTTCAGCTGCTGAAACCGCACGGCGAGGGGAGCGTCCGCACCACGAAAAGGGAACGATTATGGAGAAAGCTTATCTAAGGGAGCGTGTCATAACAGGGGCTGGATCGCGTTCGTCCGTCGCCTCAGTGAGGTGATGGTGGTGGGTGGTGGAGGAGGGGGCGGGGCAGGGCGGGGCAAGACACTATTTTAAGAGACCCCAACATCAGCATTCAGCTCTCAGATCAACGGAGAAATGTTCCCTCCCGACAGATAAGATGCCTCTAGGGGCAATGGGAGCAGGGGGGAGGGGAGTGGGGGAGAGAGGAGGAGAGGGAGGGAGTGGTGGATAAGCCGAGGGAGTTTGAGGGAATCTCTGGCATATCCAGTAGGAGATCAGAGAGGGGACTAATCTAGGCTAAATTGCTACTTGGTAGAGGGAAACGCTCCCTTGGGTGTGTGTGGGTGGCTGTGTGCGGGTTTGTGTGCATGTGTTCGGGTGAGTGTCTGTGTGTGTGTGTGTGTATGCTTGAGAGCACGCGTGTGCCGGTACGGAAATGTCACCCACGACTTCTCTCGTTTAAACTGCGGCGTCACGTAAAGAGGCTTTGCACATCATGCCGACGGCCTGAGAAGGAACTGTTGGCTGGGAGAGCTTCTCCTGCTAAGGAGACAGTCGCCCCGCCACCCCCTCCTCCCCCTCCTCTCCCCCTGCCACCCCTTCTTCCCCCCCTGCCACCACCCTCCTCCCCCCCTGCCACACCCCTCCTCCCCCCTGCCACCCCTCCTCTCCCCTCCCCTCCTCCTGAAGAGAAGGAGCGTGAGGAAGAAAGTGGAGGATCAGAAGGCGGAGGAAGAGGAGGAGAAGGAGGAGGAAGAGAAGGAGGACGAAGAGGAGGAGGAAGAGAAGGACGAGGAAGAAGAGGAGGTGGAAGAGAAGGAGGAGGATGAGGAGGAAGTGGAAAAGGAGAATCAGGAAGAGAAAGAGGAGGAGGGATTCAGGACTGATTTAGGATGCAGGAAGGATCAATGGTGTAGCCCCCATTAACAGATCCACTGGTGTGATTTAGGAACCATATACACCCCCTATACATCCAACCTTGACCCCCCCGTCCCCCTCAACCATCTCACACAGACACACACTCCACCTTGAACTGTGGCAGGAAGAGCTACGGTCCAGGCATGGTTAATGAATGTGCACATCGGTAGGAACATAAAACAAAAGTAATTAAACATGCCTGAAGGGCCCTTGAGCTCTGGGCTTGATTAACGATGCCTTTCAGCCGACGGGTCTCTGTGCTGGACTGATCTGGTCTGACAGGGGCGACCAGCGTAGGGAGTCAGGCGGAGGGGCGTGAGATCTCATTACCACGCCCACACACACACACACACACACACATCCCGCGTTCGAAAAAAAGGTCGGCGAGTAAAATACGTCGTCACATCGATGCTCCAGATATGACTGGAGACACACGAATAATCGAGAAAAGTGGGGACTCGAAGACGTACAGTTCTGTATGTGGAGAGACCGCTTGCAGGATCAGACCTTAATTATTTTGCTGAGTTGTAATGCCCTGGAGCGTGTTGTTTCAGCAGGTCGATAAGGATCGATACAGAGCCTTCTACAGCTCATGTATTATAAAGCATCGTATCAATACTCGGGATGTGAAATTTTTTCTTTTACAATCCTACAAATCTGGAACCGCGACTACATTTGACTAATAACCAAGGTGGTTGAAATCCGTGGGAAATCATCCAGGATTGTCTGTTGTAAAAGTAATAAGATCGCTCATTACACACTTTTCTTGGTTGGGGGTGGGGGGGTGGGAGGAGGGGGGGGGGCTCAATAGTCAAATATTTAGGGATTTCATCCACTGCAAAACGGAACTGATCCTTTCAGATTGCCTCCCGACAGCTCCTCCTCATGCTATGTCATATCTGATCAGGCCGAGCCTGGGATCAAGTCTCCCTTTCAGTGACTGAACCACCGTCGGAAATAATAGCTGACCTCGGCGCGCAATCAGGCCGCGTAGCCAGCGATCCTGGCCGCACCGCCGGCCCACCCGCCGCCAGCCAGAGCTGCTGTGGGGAGGAGAGTTCAGCCTCCACAGCACCTGGCCCACTTATGATGGCTCTTCCCCTTTTCTAATTGGATTTTAAAAATACATGGTGTAGGATCAGGCTATTATCTAGTGTCAGTTTGAGCCAAGCAGCCTGCCACTCCTCCTCGCTCACTCTCTTTCTCTCTCAGTTCCTCTCTCTCTCTCTCTCTTTCTCACTCGCTTTCTATGTAGCTCTCTCACTCTGTATCTCTCTCTCACGCGCTCTCTCTCTCGCTCGCTCCTCTCACATCTCTCTTGGTATACCTCAGTCTGCTTCTCTCATCACCTTTGCGATCAATAGTTATTCTCAGAACAGAACACAGGCACACACGGACACACACACACGGACACACACACACACACACACACACCAGGAATGATAAGCTGTTGGCAGGGGCCGATGCTAGGTCTGCACTCTAGCGATTGTGAACTGGGAACTGGGCTGGTGTGTGTCATATCCTGTCGGGCTGTCAATACAGCAATACAGCAGACACCCTGCGCAGTGTGGAAGTGAGAGGTCGCTGCTGCGGCCGCCTCTGCGTGGCATCGCTTTGAACGAGAGAGGCAGAGAGAGACAGAGAGAGAGAGAGAGACAGAGAGAGGCAGAGAGAGGCAGAGAGAGTCAGAGAGAGGCAGAGAGAGGCAGAGAGAGACGGAGAGAGACACAGAGAGGGAGAGACAGGGAGAGACAGGGAGAGACAGGGAGAGACAGGGATGGAGAGGGGAGATAGATGACGAAGGGAAAGAGATAGCAACAGAGAGAGGAGAGAGTGAGAATAAATGCGAGGTTGTTAGAAATAAAGTGATATGGGGAGGGATGGAGGGAGAATGCAAAGGAGAAAGAAGGACACCAATAATAGACAGACTAAGAGAAAGATATAGAGAGGGAGAGGAGGTGGTGGAGTGCTATTGTGGTGCTTAACTAGCGTAGTGAGTTAGGAGCAGGGAGATTGTCAGACCTTAATAACCAACTATAATGGAGTCATAAACACCAGCCACACCAGCCCATAAACCAGACTGGAAACACATAGACACACATACACAGACACACATACACAGACACACATGCACAGACACACAGGTACACAGACACACATACACAGACACACAGGTACACAGACACACACACACAGGTATTAAAAGCACATGTGGTGCTAAACCAATGCACATATGTGAAGCATACATTATCACTCAGCACCTCCTCCCCACACACAAACCCACAACAACACACATCGTCGCATTCGTGCACAGGATACACTTGGTTGTGTTTCTTCAGAGAGAGCCCCATGTGCTGTTTCATTTGCTGCAGACCATGGTAGTCAGTGTAGATGAGGTCAAAGGGCAATGGGCCAGTCAAGGGGCAGCTTCCTCTTCCTGGAGGCACACCCAGGAACCTGCAGTACACACACACACACACACACACACACACTGACTGTTACTATAAGGCTTTACACACATGTACAATACAATCCCAATAACCAGAAAAATAGAAGTGCCACAGTTTGCAACACGAGAGCAACAGAGGTCGTGTTCAGCACCGCCGCGGGGATGGTGCCAGGCTAGCAGCACCGGCCCCAAAATACCGCAGCGAGCGCCGGGGCGTCTTGCAAACCTCTGGCATTAGGATTATAATGGCCGCACACGGACGGTTGGGGATACTGTTGATGAGCGGGCCCAGGTACGTATCCTGTTTCCACTCGACAGTGCAGGCCACCAAGGGAAATCAGCATAAAGCCGCTGTAAATCCAGCGGGTAGATCAAAATGAGCGGGACGCCGCGAGTCGTTTGTTGAGGGAGCCGTCTGCTCTCTCTCTCAGACAGAGGCTAAAGCGCACGAGGAACAGATGGAGGGTGTGAGAGGGAGTCAGTGGAATATGGAGTGGAGGAGGAGGAGAAGGAGGAGGAGGGGGGGGAGGACACGAGAGATCAAATGATGCAGGGGTACAGCACTGGGAGAGGCATGTCCCTTTCAAAGCAGAGGGGAGCGAGCGAGAGGACAAAAGAGGAGAGCAAACAGACTGCGTGTCAAAGAGGGAGCGAGCGAGAGAGGGAGGGAGCGTGGGAGCGTGGGAGCGAGGGAGCGAGGGACGGAGAGCGGGCGGTAAATGAGAGAGGAATAGAGTGTGAGAGTCGGTGGTGGTTATATTTTGGAGGGAATGGTGCAATATTGATGCTGTATTGATGCAGAGCGGTAGAGCACTGGTCTCTGTGTGTATGTGTGTGTGTGTGTGTATGTGAGTGTGCTTTTGTCATTTTCTTCCACATCTGTTGTATTGGACTGCCAGGGCTGGGATGAGTGTGTCCCCTTTAAAAACAGAGGCACACACACACACGCAGGCAGGAGTGCACACACACATCTCCCATCTCCCCACCGTGCAGCTATCCTCCCTTCGCTCCCAGCTTGCAGGCGGCACAAGTGGATCCGTTTACCCGCTAAATATAGAGTCTGCGAGCCGACTGCAACCCGAAACCCCCTTCGTGTATGCCCCCCCCCCTCCC
>BROE01000002.1:6840507-6859583 GCA_036571765.1 Plecoglossus altivelis
GGGGGGGGGGAAGGGGGGAGGGGTTGCCGTGCAGACAGAGCCCCCGTGAGGTAATCTAACCTGTGAGTGGTCCGGTAGTGTTCAATCTGCCTCCTGTGACAGTTGAGGCTGGGTCTAAAGTGGATGTTAATAGGTGAGGGGTGGAGGTCAACCTCAATGTATATTCAATCCCTCTCGAAACCTTCAACAGTGCGAGGTCGAATAACAGTTTCAAGTACACTTCATGGGATGGGCATCTTCTCTTGTTTGGTCTCAACTCCAGCCTTGAGGAAGCCATGCTTGTGTGTATGTGTGTGTATTGGACAAAAGAAGACCAAAAAAGCAAGGATACTCACACACACATTCACAATGAAGAGTAGCCCTGAAGACATCGCTGATGAAAGGAAAACTTCAAAGGTGAGTCACATTTTACAGGTTCTAATAGCATTTAATGGAGTTCTGGTGATTTTTTAATTAGCCCTTTTTGAAAAAAAAGACCACATTTATACGGACAGAGAGCTTCTCTGTCTCCCAGCAGACACGGGAGGTAGAGAGAGAGAAGGAGAGATGAGGGGGCGGGGCAGGGGGAGTAAGAGAGGGAGGCAGAGAGATAAAGCCAGACAGAGGGAGAGAGAGAGAGAGAGAGAGAGAGAGAGAGAGGGAGAGAGACAGAGAGTGAGAGAGAGAGAGACCGACAGACATACAGACAGACAGACAGACAGACAGACAGACAGACAGACAGAGACTACATGTTTTTAGAGGGATGTGTATGCAAGTGCTTGGTACAAATAATGTGTGGGAAAGCTTCCAAACGTGTGCATATGAGTGATTGTCTGTGAGCCGGGCTCTGCATCTTGATAGGTGAGTTGACAGTGACATCCCCTCAGGCAAGATGAGCTGTCACAGGGCCTTTTCACACTCTCCTACCTTCTCTCATTCTCTCTCTCTCTCTCTCTCTCTCTCTCATTCTCTCTCTCTCTCCGCCCGCCCATCATTCTACCCTCCTCTCCACTCATCCACCCATGTCCTGGATGTGCTTTTGTCGTGTCCTCACAGCCCTGTCACCCAGCCTCCTCTCAGTAACAGTCAGTTACCATGCGAACGCAGCCATTACTGGCTGCTGCTACTGCTGGGCTACACATCCTGGCTGAGATGGTTTGGTTTTCTGACAGACCTTCATGGATCGGAGGGAACGCAGCTGTTTGTTCTGAACGCACCTGCCTGCGTTTAGGAACACACACTTGGACCTACATACAGAAGCTTGACTAAAGTGTTTAATTCATTTACATTTGAACTCCTGATGGCCAAAGAAATGACACTGGGAAAACCAACCACTGCCCCATTTATAAACACAAGTGTTTTGAATGGTGATCTTAAAACTGCAAAAAAACAAAAACAAATAATTGATGAAGAATATAGTACATCGCTTACAAACTGTATCTTGAGATGGTTTGACATGAGAGCTAGTATGATTTAAGATGAATAGGTATGCTCTAACAAACCAGGGTAATAATAACAACTATATAACATGTAGAAGCATGACATCTATCAAAGGGCTGTAATTGTAGGATAGTTATGACAAGAAGTTAAGAATGTGTGTTTCACTTAACTGAAAAATACTTGTAATGCATCAATGGGGTTGCACACATATGTAAAACCGAGGTTTGATCATTTGAGTATGAAACTGAATATCTATTTGAGTTTTGTTCTGCTTTTGTATAATCCAAACCTAAAAGCGAAAGGGTTGCCTATTGGAACATGTTCAATGCAGCTGCTCTGACTCCTGTTACATCATTTCCCTTCCCCTAAGAGCTGAAGTGAAACCCCCACTACTCCTCGCACGGAGAGGAAGGAAAACCAGCCGCAAGCCATGTCCTCCATAGAACTACGCCCTGAGAAACCTCCACTGTGGTTTGGATGGAAGCTGAGGAACACGGAGGACGGTGGGGAATCTCTGGAGACGAAGCCACCTCCTGGGGGCACCAAGGCATGAAAGGAAAAAGCAAGCACTATGGCGGCGGCGGCGGCGTGGGATTACGTAACGCCGTTCGGTTCCCCCGGGACCGCCAATGAAGCAGAGAGCATCTCTCGGCTCTGCTTACTTGAGCAAACCAAACGGCTGCGTGCCGTGAAGCCAATCCAAGGAAGTCAAACGACCTGCTTTCGCATTTCAAACAACGCACGCAGGCATCTGCCTATAACGCAAGGCACTTTAAGTGCGTGTCGTCGTGACCCGCCTCTTGTCGTACAAACGATCACGGGGTTTTCGCCTCAACGCCTGGGAGCGTGTCGACCGCTTTATTCCTCACGCCGCGCGTGGTGCAAGCAAATGCTTTCCGGTTTCGTACGTCTTGTAACAGAAGTTCTGCATACGGCAGCACTGAACGTGACACGTGCGTTCTGAGACAAAGACGGTGGAAACAGCAGGGGGAAATCAGACGGGAATACGTTGAATCAGACGACTGATGATCTGCAAGGGTGGATGGGAAAAGCGAAAATGAGACGTCGTTTGCAGGAAGCGTAGCAAGCCAAGCCAGGGCCTCTCGATCAAACGGCATGATTTATTGACCATATCAATCAGAAAATCCCTAATTCCATTTTGTTCCATCAATAGGGCCTCCTGCCAATGATATCAGTCAAAGCTGCGGAAGAGCCCATTTTTTGATGGGGAATATTAGACTCTGCATAATTCATTTGGACGGAACGGCGGCGATACAGAAAGGGGGATCCTTTCTTTTTGATTGCACTCTGTGGGAGGTTCAATCAAGCCTTTCTTGTTTCCCTCGGATGGCTATCTGTCTGTCTGACAGAGCGAGCGTGCGACGGGCGTGCGACGGGCCCGCTCGCGTGGCAAAGGCCAACGCGCCGCGCTAATCACGCTAACGGCTCCACCGACTTTCCCATTCAGTCTCCTTGGCTGCCGACCATCGCTTCGCTGAGGAAGTCGGGGAGGATGGAGCCGTGCAGAGCAGAGCGGGAGGAAATTCCGGCAGCTTCCTTTTCTTCCCCCGAACGGAGCCCTTTCATGGCCGCGCTGAAGCGACTAAAGCGAGCGAAGATGGGGTCTGTTTGATTCGCTTATCCACAGATTCCACTGCCGCTGTCTGGCTCGTCGAGACTACAAAAGGACCTGCTTGCAGATGAAATCGCATTAGCTTGTGCTTAATTGAGTCCATATGCTACTGTGTGCGCGTTGATGTGAGTATGTATATGGATGTCTGCCTACTGGCGTGTGTCTCTAACAGATCCTTGAAGTTGCACACTAATTCCTCTACTCATCAAACGAAGGGCATACTCTGCAGGTCATGATTAAATGGCTTTTAAGTAAATTGGGTGCTTTGTCATTCTAACCAGGTACTAAATTACATTGTACCATGGTGGACTGGTACTCAAGAGTAGTTTGTCTACGGAGGGCAAGCTTGCTGTCTCAATCGGGCAAATGCACACATACAAACCCGCTATTCACCGCTTGACTCTTACACACCCCCCCCCACACACACACACACACATGCGCACACACCCACACACACCCTAACAGTCGTTTAGAATGGCAGCTGGCCCAGAAACCATCTCAGGGACACGCAGGGCTACAGGGGAGCCCAATTACCCAGGGTTCCCCCTGCCTGTCGGCTGCCGTCCAATCAGCAGGGCCCCTTAGAGAACCGCCCCCAGTGGCCACAGAGAGATGAATATGAATACCTGAATGAGTCATGAGTGGATATCACTTAAACTCTGAGTACAGATCAGTCAAAGACAGGAAACTGTACGTGGCTTTACATGGAGGTATTAACATAAACCTCAAACTGACAAATCAAACGCAGAGATGACGTCGTTTATGTGCCAGCGAATCTATTCATTTCAACATATTGGAACTAAATGTAAGTGTGTATTTGTGTGTGTACGCTGGAACAAGACAGTCCTCATTATCGCTGCGCAGTACAACCCATCTGTAGTGCCATATTCAAAATGACGCAACTTTCTCAATTTCCTCAGGGGCTATTTAGAAGTTAGTCCCTGATAGAGGAACAGCTCAAGAACATCTTATTTACTTAGGAGCCTGGTGCTTATATGTGTGTATTGTGTGTGTGTGTGTGTGTGTGTATGTGTGGGTGGGTGGGTGTGAGTAGAGGAGATGGAGAACGTGTGAGACACCGTCTGCATGACTGTATCCTCTCTGCCATTGTGTGTGTGTGTAGGCTTATTTGTTTGACTGTGTGTGTTTGTGCGTGTGAAACTGTGTCATCTGGCCCAGCGTCTGTGCAGGGTGAAGGGTCTCTTCCACACTGGCAACCTGGGGAGATGAGATGAGCAGTAGGGGTGATGGTGTGTGCGTGTGTGTGTGTGTACTTGTGTGTGTGTGTGTGTCTGGTACTGCATGCATTTCTGTGACAATGAGACCCAGTGTGTGAAAGGAATTAATGGGAATGGTGTGCGTGTGTGTGTGTGTCAAAGCCAGCAGGGGCGAAGGGCGTTCCCATCAGGCCTGTCAGCCAGTGTCATATCTCCTCATCCCCGACCAGGAGGAGAGCAGGGTCAGAATATGGAGGAGGGAGCAGGGAGAGAGGGAGGGAGGAGAGAGAGAGGGGGACAGTAGAGCCATGGCTGTGACAGCACTGTAGGCTTTAGAACGGGTCACTGCATGCGTGTGTGGTGTGTGTGTGTGGTGTGTGTGTGTGTATGTGTGTGTGTGAGCTTCCTCGCCCGCTTGTCCTTCGTGGAAAGTCCCTTGATAGTGGCGTATACCAGTGGCTTACTGCATACCGCTAAGGCTACGGCCTAGCGCTCCGGTTCAAGTCCAGCTCAGATCATCTCCTACAGATCTGCCTGTCTCCCTGCTCGCCTGTCTCACTCTCTCCAACTGTCCAATCAACTAATCAAGTCAAGTAAAGGCACCCAAAGAAGACAAACCCCTTGATACTAGTGGACACGAGCACAGTGTGCATCCTAATTATCGCAGGCTATTCCAATTAGCAGCGTGCCATTCGGCTCATCTCTCATTACAGCCGTTGTTACGCAACATGGACTTCTATCCCCCTTGCTCAATCAGACGAAAGCAGACAGCACACACCAGCAATCACACACTCAAGCCCTCCTTTGTAATCGTCTGCTCCAACATCCTTCTTTGATTACGCCTGCGGGGCTACGCTAGTCTGGTCTGTGTGTGTGAGAGAGAGAGGGTGAGGGGAGGCTACTTATCTCCGGCACAGACACACGCATGCGGACACGCACGCACACAAACTGCTCTTAGCACTCGACAATCCCAGTTATCAGTGGTGCCCGGTGTGTGCTGGATAAGAGAGCTCCGAGGCATCGTCCACTGCGAGGGAAAGAGATGGCGAAGAGAGAGGAAGCGATGGAGGAGAGGAAAACACACGCCGCTCTTCAATCAGCGCGACTAATAGGCTCTATCGAAAAGCCACTGTTAAGTGAGTGAGGTGAAGAAGAGGCAGAGAGAGAGAGTGAGAGCGAGGGAAGGAGAATGGACAACGATGCAGACAGGTCCACTGAGGGACAGACAAGTGGATGTAGACCCGGGAGGAAGAGCGAGATGGACTAAATGACGGAGAGTGAGGGAAGGGAGTGGAGAGAGAAGGAGGGGAAGAGTGAGGGTGAGGAGGAGGAAGGGAAAAGAGGGAGAGTAAGGGAGAGGAGAGGTAGGACAAGAGAGAGGATGCGGGGAGGATGTGGGGAGGATGTGGGGAGGATGTGGGGAGGATGTGGAGGCTTGAAGCCCGAGGGTTCTCATTTGGTTGTTTCCACCATCCCCTTCACTCTCTCTCTCTCTCTCTCTCTTTTTCTCTCCCCCTCTCTCCCCTCTCTCTCTCTCTCTCTCTCTCTCTGTCTCTCTCCACTCCTCCTTGCCTCACCTCTTGCTTCCTCTCCATCCCCTCTGACAGCTCATTACTATAAGCCCTGACACGCTGCGCTAAGTCTGAAGAGTTGCCCTCTCTCTCTCTCTCTCTTTCTCTCTCTCTCTCCTTCTCAAAGGCACTCGCTTGCATATGCATATATCCATACTGATTCCAGCTAGGTCTCTCTGTCTCCCTCTCTCTCTGTCTTTCAGTCAGCTAAACGACTTTTCCCTGCAGTCAGCAAGTCATCCCTGACGCTCAAATTCTTCTAAATCATGACGAATAAGTCCGTCCATTGGTTGTGAAGGAGTGTAAGGAATACGCTCCCAAGGATGCGTGGGTACGCTCAAACACACACCTAAACATCTGCACGTCGACACACAGCAGCGCACACACACACACTCACGCCCCCACTTCCCCCTACACACGGTCCCAGACCGTTAACTGCCTCTAAGTGACCCTATTAAGATCGCTTGCTGACATGGCAGTGCACAAACAGTGATAATTAGTCTATTGATTTCTGCTGGAGAAAAGGGTGGATTTCACGAACAGCTTGACAAGTTTAGAGGGTAAACACGAGTCACAAAACTGTCCCGTATCCAAACCCCGAATGTTGCGACACCGGTCACAAAGTCGTTCCAACGTACACGTTGTCCACCACGTACGTGTTTGAAAGCATATTCGGATCAAACCGAAATCTTTTTCTTTTTTTTTCTTTGCGTTTGTGTGTCTGCGTGTGTGCAGCCTCCACATCCCAGATTGGTGTTACATATGGGACTGTGGCACGCAGTGGAGTTCTCCCCTTCGCAGCTGAGTCGCGTCGAGCAGCTGCCCTTTTTACAGCCTCCATCTGACGCACAGCACACAAACGTACACCATTGTCTTCTGCTCGCGTACATGTGGTATAATGAAACGATCCGTTTGCTCTGCGGAAGGCAGGGATCGTTAGAGGGGGGCTGGAAGCAGGCTGCGTGGGATGGGCCGGGAGGGAAGAGGGCAGAACAGAACAAAAGTCCAGTATTATGAGACGCGAAGAAAGGAAGAGAGAGATACGAAGAGAGACGTAGAAGGAGACATGCGTGGGAGAACATAACAGGAATGGCTATTTTATCTTAAGGAAATCAACACCTAGTCCCACTCAACTTTAATTTCACGCTCGACTGCACCAAAACAGCCAATTTGCTCGTAGTGGTGATGTAGAAACCGTAGCTCCCGTGACATTAGTCTGACCCTGTTTGCTACTAACTGGATTCTCCTTATTCATATGGGAAATAGGGTCATTCGCTATACTTTTATTAATCATTAGCTTTGCTGTGGCTTAAAACAAGCTAAAGAAATCACGTGCTGAACGAAATGGGTCGAAATGTTCCTTCAGGTTCAGAGCGGTGAGCAGGACACGATGACCCTCAAGTTGCCATGGACACACAGCATTCTAGGAGGACGGACGCTAAGTCACATTAAGGGCCAATTACTCAACATTATCAGGCGCCATAGGGGCAGTCAATTGAATTAATGGCCACGAGTTATCATGCTTTTGTGAATTAATGGCTTTCCATGCTATCGGGCTAACTCATCGTTCAAATTAATAGTTAGCCGCTAACAATCACCGGGTCCCGTGGTGCTTGTCAATGAAATCGGCTTCCGGACCGCTGCAGCACTCTGAACCTAACCACGTCTGAAAAACAGGGAGAAACGTCCTTGAACCAGTCTCAGAAGACATCCTCCTTCGATTGGCCAGATGACGACAGGGATGAGACAGGGCTGTCGGCCGGGCCCCATTTCCTTTTCCTATTCTCACCCAATTAGTCTGTCTGGGGACAGTGGAGGCCACAGCCAGGATGTCTGGGTTTGGAGAGAGCGGGGAGAATGGGCCTCTGATGGAAATGCCCTTTATCATGGATCTTATCCAGTCCTTTTCAGCTCCACGACGAACCACACGGGGTTCAGCACAGGCATTCTCGCACGAATCGCCGTCGTTTCAGTCCAAGGACACGACTGAAATCTAACCATCTCTCACATCTCGTTTCCCTGCTCGCGTCTCTCCCCTGCCCTCTCCTACGGCTTCTCTTTTTGAAATTTTTTCTCTCTAGCACTGTCTGTCACTCGATATTCCTTGGCACCCTCTCTCTCACTCGCACTCTCTCATACACTCTCTCTCTCCCCTCCCTCTCTCTCTCTCACTCTCTCTCTCTTTCCTCCCCTTGGCCCATTTCTAGACGCTTTCTCTCGATGGAGGAATAAAACTCTTCCAGTGACTGAAAGGCTGCTTGATGAATGGTACAAGGCCTGATCCTCTTGGTTTCTGCCAGCGCCCGGCATGTCTGGGGGGGTATTGGAACCCTCCATTCAACACCAGGCCCAAGCTCCCCTAGCTCCCCTGGCTTTCTACTGAGCAGAGAGCCAGAGTTAAAGCCCCTGCGGCTTATGGACCCAGAGCCTCTCTCTCTGTCTGGTTCTGTCTCTCTCTCCCTCTCTCTGTCTCTCTTGCTCTCTCTGTCTCTCTCACTCTCCCTCTGTCTCTCTCACTCTCTCTGTCTCTCTCCTACTCTCTCTGTCTCTCTCCCCCTCTGTCTTTCTCTCGCTCCCTCTCCCTCTCTGTCTCTCTCTCGCTCTCTCGCTCTTTCTGTCTCACTTTCTCTCTTTCTGTCTCTCTCGCTCTCTCTCTCTCTCTCTCTCTCTCTTGCTCTCTACATTTTGCTGACCCGAGCCAGCAATTGACGCCCGCAGCCAGAGCAACCTTACCGTAGCTGGTCTCCAGCTGGAAAAACAACACACTCAGCCATGGTCCGCCTATTAAAGCAGCTTAGACTGGGCCCCGCTTCACAGGGGTATCAATCAATCACCCTGTATTACTCTGCACCTGCCCGCTCGCTCCCATTAAGCCTCCAGGCACCTCAGCATTGGAATCTGTGGCGTCCTGAAGGGTGGTTAAAGTTTTTTTTTGGTACGATTGTTCAAATCCAAGGCATGGGAAAGAAGGTGAGCCATTATCGACTCACAGTCGAGGCCCTTTCTGCGTGACTGTGTGTGCGTGTGCGTGCACGCACGCGCGCGTGTGTGTATGAGTATGTTTTGGTGTGTGTTTGTCTGCACTATTTATGCAGCAGGTGTGTGTGAGTGAGAGAAAGCGAAACAGTGAAAGACAGAGGTGGAGCAAACAGGGAGAGAGCGGGCGAGAGAGAGAGAGAGAGAGAGAGAGAGAGTGCCCGTGTTTATGCACACGCGAATGTGTATTCCTGCGCGTGGGAGTCAGTGGACAAGCCAAGAAGCTGGGAAAGGCCGCAAGCGTGATGAAATGCAGTCAAAGAGTGGAGGAGTTGTTAACAAGTCCATTGATTTGAGCTTGGGGGAGCTGACGGAGGACGGAGATGGGAGAGGGAACAGAATCCTGCCGCTTGTTTCTGCAAACTCAGGCACTTTCAGCAGACAGAACGATGCTACGCACTCCAGTGTTCTCCTCATTTGGGCTGCAAGCTTTTAACAAGGACCTGGGCGCGCACAAACACACACCCACACACCCGTAGACACACGTGTTTGCCCTCTGTCAGGTATGCATTTACATACAGGTACACACACATAGAACACTCACGAACACGAACAACCAGTCAGATGACTGATTTTGCTGTTTTTCCTGAGACTGTGCCAAAAAAATACCACAGCAGTCACTTTTGCCGGCATGAACATAAGACAATTGTCAGCAAGTTTCTCTCCGCTGAAACACAAGTACAGAATATCTGCTACTCCTTTATCCTTCAGTGGCACACAGAAACTCCAAAATAAGGGTTTTTAACTCTCTCCCTCCCCCACGTCTCACTCATTCAGTCAGTCGCATAAATAATGTATTCTCTGGTCGGCCGCTTTGGAATTTATTTTCCAAACACCCTGTGAGTTAGTTATCTGTCTCCATCGAAGAAACAGCATTGTAAAGCAAGTCGGAAGTGTGTGTCTGTGTGTGAATAGGTGGAGACGTAATACCCTTGTTCAGAGTAAGACAGCGGGGCAGATGAAGGTAAAATAAGGTTTCCCTCAGAGGGAAACAGAAAGAAAGCGTACATAGAGACATAGGATGTAGAGAGAGACAGACACACACGGACGATACAAATGAGAGAAAAAGAAAAAAAGGACAAGGGATGGAGCCAGAATGAGATTACAGAATCCCAGTGTGACAGGGATTACACAATCTCACAAGGTATTGTGGCTCTTCTAAACTAAATCTTCCCTGGTTACATAAAAGCCCATGGCCAATGATCTAAGTGCTTGAGTTGAGACTGACTATTATGTATGGACTCGTTGCTTCAGGATGGATGAGAATAGAGAGAGAGAGAGAGAGAGAGAGAGAGAGAGAGAGATTGCACGGAAGGGACAGAGAAAGCAAGGGAGAGGAAAAAGAGAAAGGGAAAGAATGAGGAAAAGAAATGGAAAAGAAGGAGAAATGTCTTGACTGGGCAAACAGCCTGGGGCTACTTTTAATGTTTCTTTCCCTAAACTTCCCCTCCGAGACAGGTTTTAAATATTAATCGTTTGTTACACACATTCTATGCTGCAGTTGTTGTGGGAGAAATATGGATTGAAATGTTGCAAAATGTTTTCATCTCCAACAAGCAGTGTGAGAGGAACAGAGGGTTTCTTGTGGAAATGGAATGTGAGAGGATAAACCAAGAAGGAAGAAGACTGACTCAACCTGTGTCTAATGTTAAATAACAGCTTAATTACTTCAGAATGTTCCTCAATATCAACTCAGCTGGCTTGTGTGGTTCAGCCAAGGATCAGGACTTCCTCGGAAGCCAAATTGATTTAAAAATGTATTCCATGTGTGTTCAAGAATGAAGCGCTTTCGGTTATCTGTAAAATGGCGGTCCTATCCGAGCTTATGTACGAGGATGGACGAAGAAGAGACGAAGAAATGGCAAGAAATGTGGTTTCAGCTCCACACGCGCGCGTGTGCGTGCATGTTGGTGAAGTCTGTACAGGACTTTGACACGGTTACCTGACAAGAACCATGTCACACATGTGAGAGAGGGTTAGAGCGAGAGTGAGAGAGAGGGGTTAGAGGGAGAGTGAGAGAGAGGGGGTTAGAGGGAGAGTGACAGAGACACGAGAGCGAGGGGAAGAAAGAGAAAACGCGCCTCCGTGCACTATGCACGCGTGTGCACGTCGAGTGTGGGGTCTGTGCAGGGGAGGACTAATTCTCGTCTGGCGTGCGTGTGAGGAGGAGATTAATGGGCTAAGGGGCATCTGGCTGAGTCAGGGACCCCGAGCCGTGAAAGACAACACTCTAAATGGATTTCACTGAGATGGGCCTGGGAGAGAGAGGGGAGAGCTGGAGGGACGCAGGGTGGTGGGGGGGGGGGGGGGGGGGAGGAGGAGGGGCCATGTAGACAGGACGGTGGGCTTTGAGTAATGGGAGTGTGTGTGTTAGATTAGTAGGGTATTATCCTACCCCCAACATCAACCCTTTTCCCAGCGCTGTGCACGCTGGCCCAGGGTGAACCCCCTCTTGCAACACACACACACACACACTCACAGGTGGGTAGCAGAGCATTCGGTGGCCATCGGTTCAGCAGAGATGTTGATTGGCCAGTGGCCTGCCCCTCTGGCCCTGTGTCTGTCTCCATGGAAACGCAACATTGCCTAGCAGAGGCGGTGACAGGAGTCTGGAACCGAGTTGATACCTCCGACTCCACAGAGACAGAGAACAAGACAGAGGGAAGAGAGAGGGAGGGAGGGAGGAGGGGAGAGAAAGAGTGAGAGAAAGTCAAAGAAAGAGAAGATGGGGGAAGTGACAGACGGGCAAAGAGAGACTGTTGGGCCGAGGAAGAATGTGTGTGTCGGGGGAGAAGACGATGACGAGGACAAAGAGAGAGAGAGAGAGAGAAAGAGAGAGAGAGAAAGAGGGAGAGAGAGAGAGACGGAGAGAGAGAGAGACGGAGAGAGAGAGAGAGAGGGAGAGAGAGAGACGGAGAGAGAGAGAGGGAGGGAGAGAAAGAAAGTGAGACGAGTTGAGAAAGAGAGGATTTCCAGCATCGCTCAGCCACATCTGGTGTCAGCAGCAGTCCCTCCTGCTCCAGCAGGAAGCTGGCAAAGGGATCCCCTGAGATGGATTCTCATTCGTCCTCGGCTGTTTGTTAACTGGATACGGAGTAGGCAAATCCTAATTGTAATCCTGATAGTAAGTCCTTCAGAACCGCACGGACTCACACACCACACACCACACGCACTGTCCCCACCCCCCCTCTCTCCCCAGCCCTGTAAATATTGAAGACTGAAGCACCATGGCTGTATTTCATTGGCATTGTTTGCAAAGAACTCAAGAGGGATGGTTTTCATGGACCGTGTTCAGTCCCGGTGTACTGATGACAATATAACTCAGACTATTCTCACTTAGCTTTTTTCCGGTTAGAACATGGATGAAGACCGCAACTGTGTCTGCTGTTTCCGGTTCCGGAAGTCAGTGAATCTGGACAAAGGCAGCATCTCGCATGTGCGGCGTGAGCAGGTGCCCTGTCTCACCCTGTAGACACAGCCATAGATCTGAGCCACAGGGCTGCGAGATCTAATCACTGCCAAATTGGAGCTCATTTCCATGATTCCATTCTGTTCGCCCTATGGAAAGAGACTGTCGACTCAGCAGGGGAGGCCCGCACATATTCAATTTAGGAAAGTGTGCGTCTGTGTCTGTGTGGGTGTACTGTATGCATCCGTGTGGGCTTGTTTGTGTATGTGTTTGTGCAGTATGCCTGCGTGCCATCGGGGTTATGTTTTCTGGAAACAGAGGCAGTGTGCTTCCACGACAACAATGCCGCCCCACCCTGTACAATGTTATTAGGGCTCCTCTAATGATGAACATCCATTATACAGAGATAATTGAGTGGTATTCCTCATTATTTCCTGTAAATAAAGCACGGACATACACACACGCACACGGTCACTGAGTCAGCTCTGCGGCCCTCCTCTTCCCTCCCCATGGGCTCCATATCGGGCTCACTATCGGGCTCACTATCGGGCTCACTATCGGGTTTTGTATCGGGCTTTGTATGGGACTCCCTATCGGGCTCCGTATCAGGCTCTGTATCGGGTTTCATATGGGGTTCTGTATCGGGTTTCGTATCGGGTTGTGTATTAGGCTCAGCTTGTTCTCTCATCCCATCATCTTAGTGTTAACAGAGAAGGGGCCGTGGATGCTCTCATTTCCCATCTCCAGGGGAAGGTGATAAAAGTCCCATGCTATCGTCTCCTATGCGTACCAACATGCAGTGGACGTGTTATAAACCAGCATGGAGACAACTGTTCATCTAGTGGAATAGATGGTTCTGTAATAGCTGCATGGTGACAGGAGGAAGTTATCACAGAGCAGCAGAGAGAAAGTAATATTGCAAAGCAATGAAGAAGTGGAAGGCTTCCCAGTGGCTGGAATGTTGACTAGTGTCTCTTGCAGGTGCTTTATGTGTGTTTGTCTGTGTGAGTGTGCGCGCTGAGTGTGTGTGCTGAGTGTGCGCGCTGAGTGTGTGTGCTGAGTGTCTCAGCCAATAGTTAAAGGTCTTCACCCACCTGTCTTTTTCCCAAAAGGTGAGTTTCATGCCACAGCAAAACCCTGTCTTAATCAGCCCCTGAGTGACCAATTACACAGCCCAAATGCAGTCTCCTTGGCCAATCACCAACCTGATGTGGTGTCATAAGAACCACCTATTAAAAAAGAAAAGCCGATGGAGTTTGGCCCCAGACGCTGACTCAGAGTCAGCCATGTGTTTAGTTCCTCAGATGGTAAATGTTTCTAATGAAAGGGGTACATCGGATCCTAGAAATGTTCTGAAGAGTGAACTGCCACTGAGAAACCCCCTGTAAGTCTATCATTTCACTGTGCCTGGGTGTGCACCCGAGGCCGTAAAATAGTGGCGTAATACGCAACAACAACTGAGACAGAGCAAGGGAGATGGAGACAGACAAGGTAGAAGACGGAGAGTCTGGTGTAAACAACGCGATCCATATAAGTGCTGCAGCCCCACAATCAACTGCAGGGGAAGGGTTGAACCAAACAATCCTTTCAAACATGTCAGTGTCCAGTCCTCATTAGGACAGAACACAGGCTTCCAGACAAATATGCTGGAACATAAATGTGACTAGACAGCTCCACGGTTCACTGCCTAACAATAGGATGTTAAAAAGCAAATGATTCCAAACACATTCACCATGGCTCTTCTGCCAGGCTCGTTTTTGATTGCTGACAAAAGCGCTGATTGCAATTTTTCGCCACCAAAAGTGAACCGAGTGCGACCAACATTCCAGTCGGTGTTTCATCACAGTAGGTCTTTGCTGCCTGCACTCTGCTCTCGGTGAGAAAATGTTGTATGTGCCCAAAACGAAGCCCCTGGATATCGTTGCCTCACCGAAGAATAAAAACATTTTTCATGTCACTGTATTTCACTTATCTGCCAACAAAAATCAATACATTCTGTTCCCAACCGCAAATCTGCCATCTTAAAGGGACATTCTCGTCGGCGGCCTTGCCTGAATGGCCAGCGTTTTAACTGCTAACCCTAACCCGTCAAAAATGACACTTTCATTTAATGAAAAGCCAATGACCGCTGCATTAATAACAGCGGTGCCATTGCAAACCTTGAAGTTTCGTCTTGGCCCTGTAGATTTATCAAGTGACGTGTCAACATAGATCGATACAGCCAATACAGCTTGTCAGGGACAGGTCAAAAAAGAAGAAGAATAGTATGTCATTATAGTCTCATAACAATGATGGGAAAATTGTCTGGAATGTTACATTGAAGACTTTAATGTTATTTGCCTTGTAGAAGGCAGGGCCTAACAAAGCTTAAATAAGAGTCAATAGCTTACAAAGAGTGTCACTGCAAACTGGGTTTCCTCATTTGGCTTTTGAGCCGGGAAATAAAGCGAAAGTAGAGATGTAAAACGATGTAATGATAGAGAGAGATGGAGAAAGAGCCAGAGGAAAGATGAAATTAGCTGACGATAAATGCCGTGCTTATTCTTTACACTGTCAAAAATGTTCCACCGTCTGATGTTTAAGTCATTAGCGATGCCGCCGTTTTATTTGATAACACCGCGCTGTTCAGCCTCTTGTCATTTAGATCTGCGGCGAAGCTGGGCTCCCTACCATGACAACTACGCCTGAGCAAATGCTGAACCCGTCGGTTACAGAGCTGACAGAATCCGCTTCACAGTACTGCAATAAAACGCACGAAACAATGCAACAATACGAATAAAACACCTACCCTCTTTCATAATCCCCCTTGGACGCTTGCCGGCGTCCATATTGCCCCCATCCGTATCCATAGAATAGGGCTAACTCAAGGCTGAGTGGCGGACTTGACGGCTGGTGTGATATACGCGGCCCCGTGACCCGACCGTTCAGAAGTGGGACGCTAGCCACACGGGCCCCGGGGGGGGTTTAACCGGGGAGGACAGATTTACGCTCGTCTGGGTGGAGCCTGTACCCGTCAGCAGAAACACGAGGCCGGGTGATGTGGGGATGAAGAAAGAGACACGGCCTCGCCGCGTTGACAGGAAACTGGCATGGGTGGTCAATGCAGAATCAATGTGGCCTCCTAAATAACTAAGTAGGAGCGCAGGCATTAGGTCGTGATGAGTGGGTTCAGGGAGAATACATTGCATACATAGACATAGTCTGGAGGTTTCTATTACACACTGCTTAAAGGATTTAGTGGCGGGAGGAGAGGATCAATATAATCTGTGTCAATATGTATAAGACACAGTACACACGGTCTGTCAGAATGGATGCTAAACTTCCACCATTAAATCCAGTTTTAACCTATGAGTCAATGTAAAGTAAAGTCGAACTACGTACACAGCTAACAAATAGAAGGCAGGAGCAAGCCCTCTAAAACACAGTTTATTGATCCTTAAGTGCTTTTGTTACAGGAGATCTGATGTGTAACCGCCGAGGTGTTTATACCAACTAGAATCCTGGAGAACAGAACACGCAGGAGAAATCTATCCTTCTAAATCACCTTTGCTACACAATCCACCCATAGCGTGGCTCTGCTTAGGCTCGTTCCTCATGGTTAGAGCTCGCACGACGTGTTTCGTCTTTTCTTCGTGGCTCAGTGGTACACTGCCTTGCACACTGTCACGGTCCTGGGTTCGAGTTCTGCTTTGGAGCTGTCAGGATCCAGTTGGGCTATCCCTCGAATATTTCTGTGTGGAGTTTGTATGTTCGCCCTGGGCTCACTCAACAGAAGCAAATGTCTTCAGTGGACACCTGGCATGCGTGACTGTGTCTGGGTGTGCGTGAGAGACTAACAAAAGGACCATTCTTTTCTGACGAAGGATACCGCGTCGCGTGCGATTAGCATTAGCGTTAGCGTGACTCACCCTTGGAGCTCCTTGACGGACATGGAGATCTTCAGGTTGTGGCCCAGCACATGCAGGGTGGTGAGGATGTCAGCCCACTGCACCATCTCCCCCAGCGGACCTCCCTTCAGAACCTTGGGGCTGAACACGTCTCCGGACTCCTCCGTCAGGAAGCCCACATGGACCAGGATCTGGGGAAAAGGTAACAAATCGCTATTAACTGCTATTATTAAAGCTGGACTCGGTGGTTTCCTAGGTCATTCAAGCTGCACTGGATCATTTTAGAAATTGCATGAAAAAAGAGAAACAGCACCTGAAATTCTTGTCTAAAATTTGGAGTTTGATTGACAGTGGTCTCACAACAAACACCATGAAGTAAAGCCCGCCTCACTGAAAGCCCCTGTCACCGGATTGCTGGAACATGATTGGATGGGAAATAGCAGAGCTATTAAAACTATTCCATTGGCACTTAGCCGTGCGTGTTGCTAAACAATTCTACTGCTAAACAATTATCTGATGCTGTCATTAGCTGACACAGCATGTTTACAGAACAATTTGTTTCTTGTTTTTTTTTTACTGACCTTTTTTAACCTATTTCACCTCCAAGTATTTTACACCAAACAAAAGATGTGAAGCGTGAGATTGCTGCGATCAGGGTTTTCTGTCCAGACTCTGATTAGCAGTTTGTTGAGTGTCATTAGACAAGAGTCCTCATTCACCAATGAAACATGCCCTCGTCTAATCTGTCCAGAGCACAGCACAGTGGAACCAGAGACAAATTACACTGGTGAGGACCAAAACACCGACATGCACCATTGTTTGTTACAGAGCTTACGTGTTAATCGAACAAGCAACTTAGCAGCTACAGTACGGTGACTTGCTTTGCCAGTATCAGACATGAACACATGTTCCCTTTTTATAGTTTATTAGACAGCTGAGTAATCGTCTGATTAGCTAACACAGCATGAACTCTCCTGCTGCTGGAGCTGGCGAACGTCGCCCAGAACTTTGACTGGCTCTCACAGCTATGAGGAAAAGAAGGGAGGGCATTGCAGATGATTTTTTCCTTGGCTCTGGGGCCAGCTGTGTGTGTTTGTGTGTGCGTGTGTGTGCATATGTATGTCTGTCATGCAATGGATGAGTGCGCGCTGTTGTTGGGAACAGCAAGTGCTGTTAGTGTGTGCCAGTTTGTGTGTACTTGTGTGTGTGTGTGTGTGTGTGCGTGTGGTATGCATGTCAAATTTACCGGAAGTGATTAAAAGCCTTTCACCACTCAGCAGGGTGCGGCTCATTAGGTTCCTGGAGGTGGATTGTCACCTCCTTCTCCTACCTCTCTTTCCCTTCTACTTTCTCTCTCTCCATCTCTCTGAGGGATGCCTGAGTCACTGGGTAATCATGTGCTAAAAGTCAATTTGTCAGCGGTTGGTGTACACACACACACTGCACAGACACAGGCAAACTCACATACACGCAGTCACATAGTCATGTGAAGACAGGCTACATTGAAGGCGAAGACACAACAGATTCACTGACAAAACCGTGTCCGGATTAAACCCCAGTGAAAACGACTCCGAACTCCAACGACTTGGAAACTTCCAAACTGGCTCTGACCAGTTTTCTTAAATTGATTGTTGGGACTGGAGGCATGTGTATGACAGTGAATTGATAGATAGTGTATTGATAGATTGTGTGTTGATAGATTGCGTATTGATAGATTGTGTATTGGTAAATTGGTTCAAACTCCAGCACTTGGGAAATTCCACAAGCCTGGAAATTCGATGAGCCTGAAAAATCCTCCCCATGATTTAATAAGCTCGCTCTAATAACTTCTGAATCAAAAAAAATGTAAGCGAAATTTAATTACAGTTTGGGTGGCAGATGGCAAACAGAGAAATTGGGGGCCAATGAGAGCATCCAGCTCTTTGGCCGGGGGGGATATCATGCCAACCTGGCAACAATGCACTAACGGGGGGGAAAAAAGAAGAATTTCGCATGCTGGCAACCACACACTAAGATTGAGTAAGTCAAAGAGCTATTTTACAAACTGGCAACCACACACGAATGCACATTGAGGTAGGAGGATTTTGGAACCTGGCAACCACACTCAAGCTCTGGAGTGGTACAAGACTTCTGCTTCATGTTAATGGTGGATATTAATCTCCTTTTGCTTGAGCTAATTCACTTCCACCAAAACTAAAGCTTTAATGTAGTTCCATGCAGTACTGAGATTATGCTGAAACTCTAACCTTGATGTGATCCTTCTAGTAATGTGAGATTGAGAAATGAGATTTCTCTTCACTTTGCTCCTCTAAAACACCATCTTCTCGGATGGTGTGTGAATGTGTGTGCGCGTGTGTGTGCTAAGACGTTTATGTGCATACGTGTGTCCTTCTGTGCATGTCTGTCTCAGCTTTGTTGAAGCCCTGTGAATCAAATAGGAACAAAAGCTCTCCATACTGTTTATCAGCGTTGGGACGGAGGTAAGCCTGAGAAACTCTTTTTAAAATCAAAGCCGGAGGGAAACAAACCTCCATCAATCTCACCTGTGCAAAGTTCCACTTTAGTATTCACTCCTACACTTTCCATCAACTTCTTGTTGTTTTCCTTTCAAGTTGGGCTTTCAAGTCTCCAATTTTTCCCTCACGGTGCCCTTGTCTTGTACAGTCGTCATGGAAATGAAGGGTTGACTCTTTTTGTGTAGTTTTCTCTCCTCTCTTCTCTCTCTCATCTCATCTCTCTCTCTCCCTCCCTCCCTCCCTTCGTCCCTCCTTCCCTTCGTCCCTCCTTCCCTAACTCTCTCTCTCTCTCTCTCTCCTCTCTCCCTCCCTCTCGCTCTTCTCCCCTCTCCTCTCTCTCTCTAATCTCTCTCTTTCTTTCTCTCTTTCTCCCTCTTCTCCCACCCTT
>BROE01000002.1:6859672-6880507 GCA_036571765.1 Plecoglossus altivelis
ACGAGATCAACGTTTCGCCACTTAGTATTCCCCCCCCGCCCACCCCCGTGTTTTTTCCTTTAAACCTGACCTTTCCCCATTTCAAAAAACCTGTCTTTTTTGTTTTTGTTTTTTTTTTTTTTTGTTTTTTTTTCCCCCTTTTCAAGGTTTTGGGGTCCTTTTCACCGTCCCTTCCCCTTCCCCCCCAATTTTTTTTTTTCCCCTCACGGTTGCGCCTTGGTCCCCTTGGTAAAGCAGTCGTCATGGAAATGAAAGGGTTGACTCTTTTTTTTGTGTGTAGTTTTCCTCTCTCCCTTCTCTCTCTCTCTGCTCCTCTCTCCTCTCTCTCTCTCTCTCCCTCCCTCCCTTCCGTCTCCTTCCTTCGTCCTCTCTTCCCTCTCTCTCTCTCTCTCTCTCATCTCTCTCCCCTCCCTCTCGCTCTCGTCTCCTCCGCTCTCCTCTCTCTCTCTATCTCTCTCTTTCTTTCTCTCTTTCTCCCTCTCTCTCCCACCCTCTGTCTCCCCCCCTTCTCCTCTCTCTGGTCCTCTGACACTCACATTGCCCCCACTATAGGAAGATAGCATGCTCAGGAAGCAAATGCACGAAGAGTACTGCACAAGAGCGGAAAAAGATAGAAAAGACGAGCGAGGCGATGAGCAGGTCAACAATATATCAAACAAACACACAAAGACAGATTTATGGCCCTGCTGAAGGGTAAAACAACGAATAGATTAAGACGGGACAGGCGGCTCCTCTCACGGAGGCCTTGCATGGGAGCACACACAGCACGACACAGCACGAACACACATATGCACACACACAGACACACACACGCAGATCAGTGGAGTGGAGCCAAGCGCAGACACTGTGTGAGGGAGATAAGTCATGTCTCCCACCACCGAGACAGGAGAGGAGGGAGAGCACTGTGTACCAGGCATGATGCAGGGCCGATGTATATCTGTGACAATAGGCAAGCTTGCTGTGTGTGTGTGTGCGTGGTGTGTGCGTGCTTGTGTGTGCGAGTTGCAAAGTTTCATCGGGGTGAACGTGGGAGCGTAACATACTTGTCCTGTATTAGTTAGTGTGTGCACGTGTGCATGTATGTGCCTGTGATCCGAGTGTGTGCGTGCCTGTGTGAGTTCAGAGTCAAGGCATCTGTCACACGAGGGGCCTCGTGTGCCCTCGCGCTGCCCCTCCACCAGCCGTTCCGAAGGGCACAGATGTCGGGGTGAGGGTGGGGGGTGGCAGGCAAGCTGGCACTGCCAACCCTGGTCCCAGCCTGATCCCCCTGCCCATCAGTCCCCCACGGTCACTCCTGCATTCTAACCCTGCTCAATCACCTCCCTGTCAGTCTGCTCTCTAAAGGACACAGGCTTCGAAGAAGCTGCCTTTTGCAGAAGGTTCACCTTTCGGAACGTCTTCCTTGCGGTACATGAGTCACTCAAAAGCAAAGGATTCCTATTTTGTTTTCCACATACGTGTTCCAAGACAGCGAGAAAAGCAGGCCACCTACTGTTAAGCATCTCGAGAGTGATGATGTCCCTTTTAATAGCACTTTAAACATCTCAGATCCAGAGTAGTTAAGTAAATTTACTACTCTGATATTTAGCTAAGTCCGAATGGGCAGTCAAATGAAACACAAACTGCCGTACAACATGGATGTTGACTCGTACAAATTTCCCTGACTCGGCTGCCTCGAGGTTCAAAACAGCAGGAGTTACCATTACTCTTCGATTCTGGTCTTTCTCTCTTGTGCGTGCTCCCTCTTTCTCCGTCGAGCACACACACACACACGCACACACACACACACACACACACACACAAACACATGCACCTACACACGAACACACTACACACACTTTCAAAGTCTTTGTGAACAATATACAGTACATTCTACCTTCAAACACACAAACACATAGCTCCTCTATCCCACCCTCCCCTGGGAACTGTTTCCTCTTCCCATTCCTGCTACTGGCAGTTGAAAGAGAAGCTCTCCCTCTCTCTCTCTCTCTGTCTCTCTCTCTCTCTCTCTCCCTCTCTCTCTCTCTCTGTCTCTTTGTCACTCTCACTCTCTCTCCATCCCTCTCTGTCTGTCTCTCTCTCTATCCCTCTCTATCTTGCTTTCTCTTTCACCTCTCCATCTCTCTGACTGTCTCTGCAGAGTTATTCCTATTCTGGCACCACACACTACAAATAAAAACCGACCCAAACAAACAAGGGAATTGAATCACCCCAAACCTTGTCAGAATTTTTTTTTTCAAACCTCAGCAAGGAGCCTAGGGGCTGAACACTGGGGCGGAGGTCCTGAGGATGAGCCTGCATTTCATTGACAAAACCCTGCTTTTCTCTCGCGTCGGCAGGGTGTCGGAGGCATTTCTCTGCTCCAAGCCTTGTTTGCACAACCAAGGAGAGGTGACTGAGGGCATGTGAATTACTCACCTCGTCAACTACCAGGGTTCCCGTTTTCAGCGTGTTCGCTAAATGAGCAAACAGCCATGACATACAATCTGAGACGGCTACATGGCTACTGTGGGGACACCTTGCTAGCGTCGACAGTCCAGGAATTCGGAACTAGCTTTAACATGCTAATGCTGAGTCATGTATGCAAGGGCACGCATACACAATGGAACACATATTCTCACTACCCCACCCAGGGATATGATTTTCTCAAACACACACAAATATAAAGTCTCTATCTTGCACTTTCGATCACTCCCCTTCTCTCTCACAGACACACGCAGTAACACTCTCTGCCTCTCTCTCACCCTCCCTCTCGCTTTCACTCTCTCTCGTTCCCAAATACACACACAGCACAGTCTGTGCTGCTTCTCTGTCCAATCTCCTAATTACCGGTGATAAACAGCTTTAGACAGCCGCAGCAAAGTCTAAAAACCAGTCAACATCTGCTGGTGAGATAGCTGTGGTACGGACCGTGGCGGCCAAGAGGAGGCGAGAACGGAGAGAAGGAAACCACTTGGTCTCCTATTCAGACGGCGCATCCATCATGTGGGAGGGAGGCCTTCAATCCAGGGCCCGTTTAACCGACTTTGATGAACTGAGATGGGCTGAGAGAAGCGCGTATGTAGAGCTGGGATGACGAGGATTGACGTTCTTATTTTAAGCGAAGGCTTAAAGCAAGGAGGTAGATTGAGAGGCTGTTGGCTGTTCTCTACCTCCAGCCTGTCTCTCGCTCGCTCGTGTGACTTCCGCCCACCCTTCTCCCGCTTGACACCCCCATCCTTCTCTCCCACCCTCCACCCCTTCCCGCCCCTCTCCTCACCTTCTTCTGTTCCCTCCAGCGCTGGCGTAGCTTGGCGTCCAGGCGCTGGGCGGCCGTGGCCCACTGGCTCGCCAGGCGGCGGATGCGTCTCTTCATGAAGCTCAGAGACTCCTTGCCGGCGCTCGCCAAGCGGCGGCATTTGCGTCTCTTCCATGAAAGCTCAGAGACTCCCTGACCGGCGCCCACCTGTTCGGAGCAGCAGGGGAGGAGAGAATCCTGTGCGGGAACGCGGGCGCCTCCTAGGGGTATACGGAACAGAGGTGGACAGGGAAGGAGGCGAGGGGGACAGAGAGAACAGAAGGGGGCAGGGAGGGAGGGCGGCAGGAAGGACGAGGGAGAGACGATGGAAGGAGAGGGAGGGGAACATGGAGAGGAGGGAGGAGGTTAAGTGATGACTACACTAAGGAGCCAACGCGTCAATAATGTATAAGGGTTACATAATCCGCAATACGAGACAAAGACAGATGAAGAGAGGGAGCTGGAGAGAGCGAACGAGGATGAGAAAGAGCTTCATTCTGTAACACGACATTATATAAAGCTCAGTCTTGGCATAGCTTGCACGTGTACATTAAGTCATGCCAGTTGGTTGAGTTTAACTCAAAGTGAAAGGGAGAGATGGAGAAGAGAGAGAGAGGCCGAGAATTTGGGAGGCAGAGAGGAGTGGGTGGAGGGAGAGCGGGAGAGGCAGGAGGAGGAGAGGTCAGCGTGGGTAGGTCGTGAGTACAGGAGGAAATCGGACACGTGACACGATGACCCACCCACATGCACACAAACACACATGGCAGAGGGAAGCAGAAACACAAACGTGTGCATGCTGAGATCCAAGCAAAGCTTTGTTTCCAACAGGCATGCTGGTTATTGTACATGGTAAATTACACCAAGAGCTCTCTATGAGCCCTGAATCAATAAGCGCGCACACACACACACACACACAGCTGACAGACTCTTCAATAACAATTCCAGCCTTTAAGAGCTGACCCAGCTATATTAAATCTGACTCTCTTATGGAAGACCTGGCCCCCCATGTCAGCCTCTAATAAGCTGATCAGTCAGAAACGGGATGGAACAAGGAAGTGTGATCTTGTCGTGATCTGCGTACACTTCTGTTTAATGGCTGTGTTGGTGTGGGGGGCTGTTTCTCCGAATCAGAGCTCACACTGACTCAGCCCTGAGCACGGTTCTACAAATAGCATGTTAGACTTCCAGGGAGAGCATTAGGGTGCACACATGGCTTGAAAACGCTACTTTTGGTTTATTTTCGTTTGATGGAAGTGATTCTGATTAAGTGTGCCTCTGTGTGTGTCTTGTGTGTGTTTTGTCCCGGTGCGTGTGTCGCCTTCACCTGTCTTTTGGCAGCCTTGCTCTTGTGCGTGTCTGTGCGAGGTGTAGGGGGGCTGCTGTTGTTCCTCCAGGCCAGTGGGGGGCAGAACCACTCCACCTCGCTCAGGTAGACCAGGAAGGAGCAGTCGGAGCCATCCACGCCATAGAAGGCATAACAGGGGTCGGACGTCCAGCGGGCGCGCATCCACTGGATGAAGAAGAACACACACAGAAGCGGGACACACAGAAGATGAAGACCGGAGGAGGTTAGACGCGAGGAAGAAAGTGTATCGTGCAGATCATGTTAAATGTTCTCTTGGAGTGAGACAGCACCGACAGTGAGCAGGAAGGGGGCACACACGGAGTGTCAAGAGGTCAAAACGTCCAAACTCACGTCTACTTTGCCGGGGCAGTCTGGGTAGTGGGGGTCCCTGGGAACTTCACACTGGCCTCCTGTCCCATCTCGCACTGCTAGGCGGACAAACACAACCACACCACCACATTTTGAAGGTCAAAGTTTATTATGTGCATTTTTATTATCGACACCCCTGATCCCTGCTTTGGTATATGAGTCACAGGGCCTTATAGCTGAATTCACCAACCTGCTCTGCGGTACTATGTTTACTGGGCGTGCAGGCGATAATAACAAACACACACACACACACCCACCCTTCACTGCATCACTGTCCCAAAGCAACAGAGGAAAAAGTGTCCAGTAGCCGTTTGCTCAGCCTCCACTCACAACATTAATTGCTCCATTGAGTTGGTGAACTGCCTCCCTCAAGCTTTGAATCCGTCAGAGAGAATTGAGTTCAACTTCTGTCCTTATAAGGGGGGGAAAGTTAGATTGATGAGGCCTCTGTTTTGCTCTCGGTTCCTCTCTTTCTTATTCTTCTGGCAGCCTATGTCGTTTGCCCTCCCTTTCGCTGGATCAACAAATTACACGTCTCCGACCGGTTATTTCCATTTGCTTAGTGGGAGACAATATTCTCTTCATCTTCGTCCACCCTGGGGTTACTCTCTGCGAAAAAAAAACTAATGTGCGCACACTCTTCATCCGACACAAAAAAATTAGCCTGTCCGCAATATGATTAGCCTCCAATAATACTGCCGCAGAGACAATTCAAAGTGTGGAGGGGCTAAACAGATAAAACCTCAAATTCCCCTGGCGAGACCGACTGCATGAAAAGCCCACCGTGACGGAAGGGCGGGATATTCCGGTCACGTTCTCCACAGTCTCTCCGAGAGATTAATCATCATCCGCTCGAGCCTCACAATGGGCCTAATAAAGTCCACCAGCGTTCTTTCATTCACTTCATCTGTGATTAAAAAAATAATAAATAAATAAAAGCAGTGAATTCGTAGCGCTGTGTGTTGTTGCCCTCAAGTCCCAACAAGAAAACAAAGAGAGATAACAACACTAATTTCTTTTCATAACAGTAATTACTTGGGAGAGGGGTGGGATGAAGGAGAGAAAGGAAGGAGAGCGAGAGGTTGATAAAGGAGAACGTTCCCTTGATATTCGCCTATGTGTGGCTGCGGGCAGGAGCTAGTGAAATTATTTATGATTTGATTAAAAAAAGCAACGATGGACCACTATAGAAGTCAACAACATTGGTGGGAAGCAATAAAAAGGGAGAAGGAGGGATGAAAACGAACTGCTCTAAATCCCAGGGTGTTCCGCCCGCGTGACTACGCTGTGGTTCATTTGTTTAGCGCAATAGATCTCCTATTCATAATTCATATTCATTCGTTTCCCCCACAAAGCCCTGGTCATACTTTTATCAAATGGACTCAATTTCTACATCCATCAGCCCAGTGAAAGTGGTATCCAAGCCTGTTTAGCATAGTGTGCAGTTTTCCCTTTTAGTGTTTCCTGTCTTTACAGCTACGGCTAAATCATATTCAGATATGTGTATTTACGAAGCTGCAGCTGTAACCATTGGATGGATGGATCATTTGCCAGTCTAAAGCCCTCTGCACTTAAACTGGGTTGACCTGTTATATTGTTTATATTTTTTGTTTGGTTAAAAGGTTCTGTAAGGCTAATGAGGCTGGCGTACAGGTACCTCTGCTGGCAGCCATGCTGTTCTGAAGAATCTGCTCCACTCTGACCGCCATGTTGGAGACGTTCTGAGCGATGGCTTGGATCCTCTCCACCAGGCCTGCCGGCTGGAACCTACACACACGCGCACGCACACACACACACACACACGCACACACAGCCAAGAACACACACAGATGCACACACACACACCCATGCGCCCACGCACACACAAACACACAAATAGAAGGAACGTTGAGACAACCTATGATTTTGCACTTTGATCAGCTTCTGTAAGCTGACATGAAAGGATGTGAATTTGAGAGGGAGAATTGGTGTTTCACCTCAGCTAACCTTCCCAGTTACAATCTGTCAAAAGCTCTGCAACTTCATCTGCTCTCACGGAATTCAAAGTGAATAACAAACCTGTAGTTATTAAACTCTTCTCTGCTTTTCTTGTTCTCTGCGCTCACTTCCTGTCTCCGTTTCCACGCAAACTCTTTTTTAGATTTACTCTCCCGTCTCACTCCATCCTCCCACCCTCTCCTTCCCTCCAGACAATTATACCCTCTCTCTCTCTCTCTCTCTCTCTCTCTCTCCCTTAACACTCTCCCTTTTCCTCTTGCTCCCTCTCTCTCTGAACAGATGTAAAGCAATGCTAACTGGCTGCAGAGATGCTAATTGTGCAGCACTTGGTTGGAGCGTGAAATAGAAAGAGGCCGACATTGCCAACACAATTTCCTCAGCGGGATAAGAGAGTTGCCTGAGCACAATACCAGACAGAACAAGGCTTCACAGTGTACTCTGAGGGTGGTTTTCTTTTACAGAATAACAGGAGTTGGAGAGAGAGAGAGAGAGAGACAGACAGAGAGATGAAAGAGAGAGAGGGAAGATAAGAGATGTGCCATGTAATTGACAAGAGCAGATACTGCAGACAATACAAGGAAGTGCAATAGTAAGTGGACTGGCTGTCCTGGTAGAGTGTGTGTATCTGTGTGTGTGTGTGTTTGTGTTTATTTGCATGCGAAAGCAAGCGTGCATGTTCATGTGAGTGTTTGCACATCAGGCGGTTATGCCTAATCGGCAAACAGCAGTTAACCCGTGCTAATGTGAAAGATTAGCCTCAGAAAGCTAACAGCCTGTTCTTCTCTCTAACAACATGTTAGGGGACTGCTTGCATGTTTGTCCGAATGAAGAACAATTGGATTGCAAAGCAGCTTCATTGACTATCTGTCCAGTCTTGATGACAACTACAGGGTGAGTCTCCTGAGGGAGAGGGAGGGGGGTTAGTTCAACAAAATCTCATCAAGAACCATGAGCTTTTCATTAGTATCTGTCAAACACAAACCACAAGTGCAAACTAGTCGATGACTTACATGCTTTGTATGCAGGAGAGCTAAGAAGCATTAAATGGTCTTTTTTACATTTCCAGCATGGGAGATTATATTCACAGACGGTTCAAAAGATAACAGTCACAAAACCAAGGTTGCAAGGGCGGTAACTGTCTTCAAATGATCAATTCCAGCAAGCTACTTAAGAAAACATCACTTCAACACAAAGAGACTCAAGTCAGTGGTAAACTCCAGTTGAGTTGTCTGGTGACCTCATACAAAGCTGCACGCTGTCATTGGCCGAGCCATGACCCCTCTTTCAGGGTCCCCTGGGAAGTGGCCTGTGCATCCTCTAGTCAGATCCTGAACACGGTGCCCATGTGACTCCGGGACCTGCTGACACACCCTTCAAGAGATGTGACCTGCTTAGCTAAAAACCCATGGCAATGAGGTCATCGCAGGGAGAAGGAGCGAGAGAAGGAGCGGAAGCGAAGGAAAGGGAGGAAGAGAGAGCGAACGGAGAGAAGGAGGGAATAACAATGAAAAGTCAAGGAGCGCGGAGCGAGGGGAGGGGGGAGAAGGAGAAAGGACAGGGGGAAACGCTCGCGCGGGAGAAGGGGAGGGAGAGACGAGGACAGAGACAGACACAAAGAAACCTCAACGAGGAACGCCAGCGTGCAGACCTACGTTGCCAGAGCGACATGACCAGGCGTCGGAGGAGGAGGGTAACAAAACTGTAGGACTGTAACATTAAATGATAATTACGATCAAAGATGAATACAAGGATATACATATTTGATGGCCCCGCTGCCTGTAGGCTCTGCAGGATAAGTCTTTCTCCAATTGATGAGCAGAGACAGATGCTTCCTTTGCAAATGAGCGAAATCATACAGAGGGGCGAGAGAGGAGGGGAGGAAGAGCACAAGAGAAATAATGACAGAAGCAATCAATAGAGAGAAAAGAAAACAAGGGAGAGGTGGGGGGGAGTAGGAGAAAGAAAAGAGAGAGAGAGGGGGGAGTTGCTAAGGAGACAGACAGATAGATGAGTCTGTGCTCTCTTTCTTTCTCTTCCTCACAATCCATCTCTCTCTCCCTCTCTTTTTCCATTGCTCTCTTTCCTTAATGAGCATGTTCTCATGAGGTTTTGCTGGGTGGCGCTCGACATATCCCATCAGCCCTTGCACTGCGGGCCAGGACAAGACATGTGACAATGCCACCAGTATGTGGGGACCTGTCTGCACTCTGAGAGGAAAAAACCCAGACAAAAACTCCCTCACACTTCGCTTCACCAGGCTTGCATCTGTCACTTGCTATGTCACATCACTCCCCAGCTGGTAACGCCATAACACCGGCTTCTAAAAACATCTACAAGCGGAAAACCCACTCCACTGCTTGTTGTGTATCTGCCATTTTTGTTGTCTTCTCTATGTTGAGAAAGGTAATGAACAGGAAAGATCTTGTTCTAGGTTGTTGGGATGGGGGGGGGGATCGACTAGATTGGGAGGTGTTATGAAACTAAAATGTGCTTCTTAGTTTTAGTTTTTCCTGGGTAATGTGGGCTGATGCATGCTTCAGGAGACAGTTATAGGAAGAGGCTGGAGAAAAGTGGACTATGGGAGTTAAAAAGACCAGAGGGCCGATCTGCCCTCTTCGACTGAGACACTGAATAAGACTGTGCAAGTCTCCTTTTCGCTCTCGTTCCCTCTTTTTCTCTTTTTCTCTTTTTCTCTGTCTCTCTCTCTCTCTCTCTTTCTCTCTCTCTCTCTCGTTCCCTCTCTCTCTCCATCTATCCCTCTCTCTTCTTCCCTCTCCTTCCCTCTCCTTCCTTCCCTCTCTCTCTCTCTCTCTCTCTCTCCCTCTCTTTCTCTCTCCCTCTCTCTCGTTCCCTCTCTCTCTCTCTCTCTCCCTCTCGGTCCCTTGCTCTCTCTTGTTATTTCTTTCTGCTCCTTCACTAACGAGTGCCTGCCCTGTGGGCGAATCGCAGGCTGGGGCCTCAGACACGGCGTTCTGTACGCTCCTACACGGTGGTGTGTCAGCCGAAATGAAGCTCACACAAAGACGAGCGCCAGTCTTTGTGAATGTGTGCGTGTGCTTGTGTGTGCGTGTGTGAAACACTCCAACTGTTGCCAGGGCTGTCTATCTGTCACCCCCCACCCCCCTCACTAACCTCTAGGGAAAATCCCAGTGAGTTACTCCCCCCCCCACACCCCCACCCCCCGCCACACTGCTCTCGCACCTCTGGTGTGAAAGTGCGAAAGCGAGGGAAGGACAAAAGAGAGGAGGGGAAAGGAGAGGAGAGGAAGGGAGGTCTGAAGGAGTGATGATGGAATAAAAATCATAATCACTGGAGCAGAGAAAGACATGGCTTCATACTGCAGTGGTCACTCTGTATGTGTGTGTGTGTGGCTTTGCGTGTGTGTGTGTCTGAGTGTGTGTGTATGCCTGTGTGTGACGGGGCCAATAATTATTGAGGGCGGGTGCTTGGTCAGGGAGCAAGGACTTGGTCCTGTTCCCAGGCCTTACGTCAGGTCACCTCAGGTGATCCAGTAATTCAACTCTGCAACACACATACACACGTCTTTCAAGACGAAAGTATTCGTGTATGTGTGTGTGACATAATCTACCAAATGCTCCTTTTCCCCGAATCCCTGATCTCTGCTGTACCATTTGCAGCACATAGAATCCTCACACAATACACTATTCAACTCATACAGCTGTCTATACGATCCCTTTGTGTGAACGCGGAGCTTCCGGAAGTCTCTGTTCAACTGCCAGGGCTGCTGGCAGTGTTAAAGAGTTGAAACCAGGTACCAGAGAATATTACCACTGTGGGGCAGAATGGTTAGAAGAGACACTGATTCTACTTAACACCAGTGCCAGACCCTATTAATCACACCTTCTGCTCACATTTCCACATGCAGAGGGGAATCTGAGAATGGCTGGAGTCGTTTAAGGAAGTATGATTCTATACATTCTGAGTTGAGGAGGAAATAAAAGCAAATCGGAAGAGAGGGAAGGCCGAGATGAGAGAACTTCATCCCGGAGCGCTTTACTCATCCAGAAAGCACTAACTCCTCCTCCACCCAATAGGATCTCACCGAAATTGGTTTTCGTTTGAACATCGGAGGGTTCACAAAGATACTATCTTCCCTGTTAACGCTCCCCCAGCCCTTCTGCTGACAGCATTCACCAGCGGAGGCGTTTCCAACCCCTCGCACCTCCCATCTCTCCCATCTCCAAGCCTGCCGGGCGCAGAGCAGCAGCAGGATGGATCCAGACCGTACCTGTTGATGGCAGAGCTGAGCTCATCCAGGCGACGCGTGTCACTGCTGGTGCTGTTGTCCAGCCTCTTAAGGATCACCTCCAACATGTCGCTGATCTTTCTCAGGACGCCCCGGGACTCCACGCCACCCAGAACTGATGAGAAAGAAACAGAGAGAGGAGGGGGGGGGAGGGTGAACTAGATGGCTATAAATAAATAAGTAGCTATAGGCGGATAGACGGACAGACAGATAGATGGACAAAGTGCTTTTCTGCTTGTGACTACAACGTGTAACATTCGAATGCACTATCATTTGGTCGAGCCCAGTCTTCAGAGACATACTGCCCACACCCTTCCTGAACCCCACAGTCACACATCTCACAGTGTGGAGCTCTCCTATCTCCTGGCTTGATACGTGCAGGAGAATGTCACCAAGGTCTGAGTCATAAAAAGGAGACAGAAAGAGGAACTAATTATGTTGACATTCCCACGCTCTCTTGCTTTCTCTCAGGGGGAAGCAATTACACACGACCATCGCTTTCCTTCCATCACTTAGCGAATTAGAGAGTTTATGTGTGTGCAGATAGAAAGTGAGCGAGAGAGAGAGAGAGAGAGAGAGAGAGAGATGTGTGTGGGTGTGTTTGCTGTGCTGCATGCAGGGATTATTCTGGGGTTGTTGACATGGCATCTCAAGGTCAAACACAGATTAGGTCCTGTTATTTTATCCCTCCGCGTTTGTAGACCAAAAATGAAGACAGCTGTGAACAGGGAAAAGGATGGAGGTCCAGCGCAAAAAGATACTTCCTTTGAGCGCAACTCCTCGCAGCCAAGGTCGAAGGTCGTTCTTCTCTCCCTCCTTTTCCCATCCTGCCCCTCAGTAGGCCACTCTGACTGTCATGGTAATCACTAGCACTGAGCCTGCCACTCAGTCACACAGCATGTCAGATCAACTGACAGGCAATTACATCAGATGAAGTCCTCCTCAACACTGTCAGCCGAAGGTCATTGGCTTCTTATCCACAGACCAGCCAATGGAAACTCACTTTCACCTAGTTGGGGAGTTATCTGCCCAGTGACAGAAAAGGGCATTGTTGAGTGACAATTTAGCATCCTTGGGTCGTGATGGATCGCCCCGTTGGCATTGATGGCATGGACAACAATTGCGTGATTGGCTCCCGAGCAGCGCTAATGAGCATGATGTCATCCTGTAAAATGGAGAATCGAATCACCCTGCGATGTCATTGGCTGGTTCACTGACAGCTGTTAAAACATCCATTTGATGACATTTTAAGGGAGTCACAGAGTTGCAGCGAGATGTGAGGGCGTGTATTCGATAAACAAATAGCGGTTTGAAAGGTGAGACCTTGGGTGTGGGTTCAAGAGATGAAAAAGAAGCAAAAGAAAGAGCGAAAGGTGTGAGTGAAAAGTCAGTCCTCCGAGCAGTAGATGAAGCAGTAGCTTCAGCAAGCTATTGTTAGCATCTCTCTTCATGATAACTCTCATTAGCCTCTCACTGATCACGGCTTAGCATCCGCATTAGCATTAGCACTCCCGAGGGAGCAACACCGTCTGATAAGGAAGCTCATTGTTTTAAAAGGCTATCGACAGGTCTCTGGCCGCTCAATACGCGTGGACCTTCAAAAGCACCGTTACAGGCCAAATTGAGGCGCTCTCAATAACTAGGATGTTGGAATATTTTCCAACTAACGTTTTCAGGTGTAAACAAAATAAAAAGAAATATGTATGAGGCAAATGCACCGTGGAGACTCAAGCAAGTAAAATCTAGCATCCTGTGTCAGTCATTGCGTGGGAACCTGGGGGTAAAACACAATAGCTCCCAAAGAGCGATTCGTAAGACAAGGCTGCCATTTCTGCAGTGAAATTTCACTTCCATTTCTCTTCAAGGAAAGATATATTATCAACAGGTCTACAGTTAATGCCACCACCCTGGCTCCTGCTTTCTCTCCATTTCACAGCGAGGGCAGCAAGCGTTATCTTACACCCCACGACTTTCAATTGTACTTAAAGAATCGCACTTGAAAATCTCATAAATTTGAGGACGGATCGTGCGGTGGCCCGGGCTTATAGGTTACAAACCGCTCCCTCTACCTGCTCAGTGCGTTCTCTAGAAAGAAATCCTTAGTTGGGATTCAGGAAGTGTGAAGACACACAGAGCCGACAGGGCTGAGAGAGCTCTCTCCTGGCAGGCACTATTTCACGGTTTGTTTGGGCTCTTCTCCTGACGTGGAGGGGACAAAAATGCAACCCACAAGCACGTACGTGAGCACACACAGAGCGAGGCACCATGTCGGCCTGAATATTTAGTGGCACGCTCCACCACATGGCTTCCTCGAGGTCTGAAATGCACGAGGCATGAACAAAGTCCGTGTTAGCGATAGCCTCCAAACCGCAGAAGTGTGTCAAATCAGTGTCATCTGTGCGCGTGTTTGGAAGTGGGCATAGTCTAACTCCCGAGGGAGAAACTTTAGTCGCACTTATATATCATATCTAAGTATTCCACAACATCTATGGAACCACCAAGTCCAGGTACCCACACACACACACAAACACAAACACACACACAAACATACAATCATTGATCCACCACCAGAGAACATTTAAACAGCCCAGTGTAATAGTACTGGGAAACAGCCTAAATAAGTGCCTACCAATGGGCCTTTTAGCGCGCCGCTGGCTAGCAAAACAGCGAAAAAGACGGAAAAACACGAGAGCTTTTTCGCATCCTAGCAGGGGAGGGGGAGGAGAAGGAGGGTGAAGGAGGAGAGCAGCGAGTGCTGGTATGAAGTGCTGGTATGAAGGGAACATTGGCCACTCCATTAAAGGTTCATGGACAGAACTGAGAGAAATGTTATTGGGCCAGGGTCCCTTCCATTAGGGCCGTGACATTGTGCCCTGAGGGGAGAACGTGTTTGTGTGTCTCTGTGTGTGTGCATGCGTGTGTGTGGACGCGAAAGAGGTCAGTGTGAGGGTAAACCTCCGATTCCTTTTTGATGTGGGTTTCGCTTTCATCAATACCTAGCTGGAAAGTACACTTACGTAGTATTTGTCCTAAAAGTCCAAGGTATGCTGTGTGTGCGTGTGTGTTTGTGTGTGCGACCTGGTCACCAGTGGTGAGTCACTGGAAGGTGTGCAGCTTTGCGCTGTGATTGGCTAAGGGCTGTTTGCATATTCATGAGGTCAAGCACATTCGGAGCTTGAGGTTGGCTGACTTGATGGCAACACTCTCACAGAAATGAAAATGCAGCGTAATGTCGCTGGCCACACACACACACAACCCATTGTGGATAATGGTATTACACATCTCTGGATAATAGTGTGCACACTAACACTCTCACACACACTTTTCCTTCCTCAAAACACATTGATAGTGGCGTGTCTGGTGTGTGCGCCAGCGGGAGTGCATGCAATCATCTGAACGCAGTTTCCTTCCATCCTTGAGCTGTACGAGGGGCACGCAACACTAACCCTGCAATCCACACATCCCATCAACAACTTCCTTCTCCCAATTCAATTACACTAAATTAGATGCAGTTTAATTATTACAGCATGGGAGTTGTAGTCATTAGCCAAATACGGCTGAGAGGATGGATTACGAAATCAAAAAAGGAGGGATGGCTCTCTCCAAGGGGTGGGAGCAGTTTAGATATACCTTCTGATTGACGTGCTGTATTGATGGCGGGCGGGGCACGGTGGGTGGTTCGAGCATCAGTGTGCCAGGAAAGGGATCCATACAGGATGTCAATGTGACTATCTAGGAAGTCGATGTAGCTGTCGAACTGCTATTATTAATGACTGTGGTAAAGCAATCTCTGCTTGTTTGCAGGGCTCATGTAGATTCAGCACAGAGCAAAGGCACTAGCATAGCAGAAGTACTGAACAAATCACCCCAAAAAAAAGGAATATGGAAATGTGCTTCTACCTGATCATCGTCTCGCTCGTTCTTTCCGATTGAACTCTTGGTGTACAATCTCCAAATAGTTTAGTTTCGTAGTTTTCATTTTTAGAGACAGACTTCAGTGCGGTGAACTCAAAGCTAGCAAGAGAGAGACAGAGAGAGAGTGGGGGGGGAGGAGAAAACTCATTGGCGGACAACCGCATTGCCTTCATCTGCTTCTCTTTCAAAGCGCACGGTGAAAAGGGGGGATGAAAACGAGTGAGAGACTGTAGTTCCTGTAATCTATCTCTTTTGTGCCAGTGCTGAGCGGCTTCAATTAAAACCTCTCCCCGCGTCCTCCTCCCCCCTCCCTCCTCCCACCCTTTCTCCCCTCTTGCTCATAGCACATCCGTCACCTCGGCTGATCCATCCCCTCAAACAGAATCGCTTGGATCCAACCTCTCGATTATCCCTCTCTCTCTCTCTCTTTCTCTCTCTCCTTTTCTCTCTTTCTCTCTCTTTTTCTCTCCCTCACACTCCCTCTCATCAACGTCCTCAATCTCTCGCCATCTCCCTCTCAGCCCCTCTCTTTCTCCCTTTCCCTCAATCTCATTCCCTGCTGTGGTTAAATGAGCACAGTGTCTACAGTGATGCGTAGTATGATGTCAGCCCCTGTAACAGCGATAGCCCTGCAGCCCACTCTCCCCACGCTGCAGCGCACGTTGTCCCCCTCGCAACCAGACAAGGAACACGTCACACAAAACATCCAGAGAAAGACGGAGGCTTGAAAACAAACGCGTCGCCCCAAAAGGCTAATGTGTTTACTTGCGCTGTCTGGATGCACTGCCGATTCCATTTGGAGATAACGGTTGTAATTTACACAAGCAGAGGCTTGGGAACGATCCTCTGTTTGATATGAGAGAAACTCCAAGGACCAATCAGCTTTATTTCTAACCTCCGTGTCCCATTTGTCCTAATGAATCAGCGGCCCTGTCTAATGGAAGCAGAGGACTTGGCGCCGCCACGTGTTTTGCCTTGTCCACAACGATCTTTCTGTAGGTGAATGGGTGTATTCGACACACCCGCACGCATAAACACACTCATACATGTGTACATAATGCACATGTTGAGTCACAGACTGCGCAAATGGGAATCTAGAATTAGCCTGGATGTCCATATTACTCCTGCCTGCACACACACACACACATTCCCTTTTACTGTCTCTGTCTCTCTGGCTGGCACCCACCCTACCTTCTCTGTCTCATTTTCTGCCTCACACACCCATATATGTCTATCTCTAAGTCTCTCTATCACCAACCCGTCCCCCCTCCCCTACCCATCCACCCTTGCGTGTCCTCTGTGTACCCAGCGGTCTATGGTAGCAGTAGGAGAGCGCAGCGTGTGGTCTTCAAACACACCCTGGGCCAGGCTCTGCTCCTGACCCAGAACATTACTGAATCTGCTTAGCCATGAGACTTTCCTCCACACTATATGTCTGCGCGCTGTCCGGTCCTGCTTCCAATCCATCGTAGCACCTCCTCTCTGTGTCACTGGGCTCCCCAGCACTAGCAGGGAAGGCCTCGCTTTAATAGGAGTGTGTTGGGGCTGGTGTTGACTTTCATTACTTCTCTTTGGTTTTTCATGACCTGCAGGGTATGAGTCCAGCCTCGGGGAACGTTCCCAGGGCCCAGACGTCACTGCGCGTTAGCATGACAGTGAAACTGGGTGAGATTTGTGTGTGTGCGTGCGTGTATGCCACAAGTAAACCACAATCCACTGGGAGGTAGATGAAGAGTAGATATGACATGGCCTTTACTGTGTGTATGTGTTTGTGCACATGTGTTCGTGTGTGTGTGTGTTTGTGTGTGTATGCCTCTGATCTATAATCAAAGTTCTTGGAAAAGCGGCGAGAGAGAGAAAGAGTGAGGGAGAGACTGTCTCCTTTCATTTTTCCTTCTAAAGACCACTGTGAGCTGTGAACAGGACACAGAAGCGCACTGTGGTTCTTGTTTGCCGAAAACTGCTAGACCATCAATGGAAAAGCAAGGAAGAGTGAAGAAAAGAGAGACAGATCATGTTTTTCTCGATCGAAGAATAGCTACTCACCCAGACATCTGGGCACTCAAACCTATCCATCTAGCCCTCTCTCTCCCATCCGCTCTCTCTCTCTGTCTCTCCTACTTTCTTCTTCACCACACTCCTTCTCCCTCTTCCTCACTCTCTCTTTTCTCTCGTTCCCGTTTAATAGCCATTCTGTCCCCCCTCCACGGTCTCTCCCCCTTCTGTATGTGCGTTCTTTGCAATAATTCACCTCACAGCAGATATATTAGCATCTGTCAGGTCTGGGCTTGAGCTAAAAGCCTTGGCAGAAGCCGCCGTATACTGCTTGATGGCACACTTCATTGCCCTGGCACCCCCATTCATCCTGTTATTTACTCACATTTACAGGTAATGAAGCGATGGACTGGGGAAGCTGCAGGGAGGCAGCAAGCCTAGGCTGAGCCAAAATGGACGCCAAGTTCCGCGCAACCGCATGGGGGATTAAGGAGGTAACATAATGCACGGAGCCAAAATGGCCGTCCAACCGGCTGCATAATAAATGAAGAAACTGTGACCAGCTGAGCAGGTTCCAAGGCAGCAGAATGGTCACTGGGGTCAGACGCGAAACATCCTGTGCCAAAAAGGAGGATTTAGAGAGACAAAATACATTTTGTGTGTCTGTAGAATACCAACGACGGGATCAATGTTCACATGGATGTACACGGTGTCCGATTTGCGAGATCCATTTAACAACCTGCTACAGTACTGAGAGGAGAGTGCCCAACCAGACAGAAAATCCTACTGTGTCACGTGGTTCTTACACTTCTCAACCCTCTCCCTCCCTTGCAGAATGGCAAAGTGGTTGTTGTCAGGTTGGCTGAAAGAACAATGCCTCGCAGAGTACAGAAGTAGTTGTGGCAGTAGACCACTTCCAGTCTTGAGGTGAACAGCATCCTTCGGGAAGACTCCAAATAATGTTTCCGTCAGCAAAACATCCACTCTCAGGTTTTAGTGCGCCGATCATGCGACACCAGTGAGAGCAGAGCTAATGTCGGCTGTCAGATATTCACTGGGAGACCGTAAAGCAAGGAAAAGCGTGACCTGCGTACATTACTCACGTTTGGAGTTTGCCACAAGAACAACTTGTGTACTAACTTTGTGAAAGGTCAAGAAAACCAAAGCGAAATATCCGTTGAGGGAAACTTCTAGCTAAATCCTCGGACTGGGCGGAAATAGGAGTTTTTGTTTTCTAAAACATAGTTGACCTCTATTCCGCTCTTACACACACTGGCGTAATCTTTCGTTCTCCCTCAGTCTATCTCTCCCTCTATCTCCCCTCCTCCCTCTCCTCCTGCTCCCTTTCTCTCTGAGGAGCTCTGATCTGGCTCTCTCCCAGTCTAATCTGACAGCCATGTCGGCTCCAATGAGTTTCCGCGCGGGGCAGAAGCACCACAGTCGCACCCTAATCGCATTACATCTCCCATACCTGAGATGCGACTGGGTGATGATGCGTTTTCATCCCTGTGATGTAGCGTTGATGGGTTGTTAGTTTCCGTATCAGGGGCCTCAAATCAACCCAGCGCTGGCGTTGACAGAAGATAACTGAGAGATATCATTTTGTTCGCACGAAAGAGAACCCTAGGTTTCCACATGAAATTGGGGTATAAAGGCACGTACACACACACATGTACACTGGCTGATGTGCAAAGTGTGTGACTGACACACACATCCAGACACTTACAAACATGCACAGACACATCTGTGGGGACTTATATGGAGAATCAATTACTGACAAATTTCCCTTCCCTGCTGGGTTTGATGTCCTGCTGAAATATTAATAACTGTGGCTAGACTAGAAGGCTGAGATGGGCAGAGGGCATGGGACGAGTAAACCTGACTTTGGTCTTCCTCGTCATTTTTCCTTCTCTACTCCTGTCATCCCTCGATCGTACCTCGCGATGCCTACAAAGAGAAAAACGTCTTATCGTTCCCGCGCATTAACGCGGTGCGTGTTTCGCGTGTGCCCGCGGTGTATGTGCAAGCCTGTGTGTGTGTGTGTATGTTTCCTGTTTGCCATCTTTTGCTCCTTCTGTCATCTGGAGACGTGCTCAGGTGTGGAGAAAAGCCCAGCTGGCAGAAGCTGATAAAACAGCCCATACGTGTGAGCGACTCCAACCTCCTCGCTCGTCTCCTGCGCCCTCAGCCGCGGAACACCAGGGAGACCGATGCTGATTGGAGTGACTCCATTAAGGAAATGAAACTGATCAATCAAACGGGAGATTCATCTGACTCCGAGACTCCATCTCCCAGCAGCCCTTTGACAGGAAGTCTAACTGTGCTGAGGAGACGAAACTAACATTTCATGAGTCTTTTGTAAAATGTATGCGGCCACAGATGGGCCCTTAGCTGACTTCAAACGCCATCCTTCACTATCTAGGCTCGTTCTTAGAGATTCGGTGGGGAAATTATGACCAGTAAAAAAAACATGAGCATTGTGGTGCTGTAGCCTACGGCCTTCAAATGCACATCAGAAAAAGTTCTTATGTTCCCTCCCAATGTTTTGTTGAGGAGTTGAGGATAAAGAGTTGAAGTGGTCCTGAAGGACTGGCATGACCTCACTGCCATCGCAGGCTTCCAAATGAGCAAGGCCAGTGTTTAATTGTGAAGCCGCAGAAGGAAGACCTTGGACAAAGTGACCAACCACACCATTATAATATATTTCTATACAGTTGTATTCTGCTGATCTGTGGGACTCTTCAGATAAGTACAGTTTTGTACGGTGGCCATGGAGATAGTTCTATGTTGTGTGTGTGTGTGTGTGTGTGCGCACGCGTGTCTGTGTGCGCGCCAACGCTTGAGGAAATATTAGCTTCCTTTTTTGTTTCAGATACCAAGTGCAGGCTTTGAATCGCAGCCAAGAGAATGACAAGGTAACACAAACATAAGGAGCAATACTGTTAATCCATTGCTATGTGATCTCCAAGAATAAACAAATGCCTTTGCACAGCACTGCCTGTTGGCAGGTGCAGGGAGGCGTTTATGAAGTCTCTCAGATCTCTAACAATGCAGATCCTGTACGCAGCACAGTAAAACTTGGTACATAAAGTTTGATAGGAATCAGTTCCAAAAACCAATATCTTTTAATTACAGGAGAGGAGGTCAGATGCAATAATTACACAATAATGAAGTCATTTAGGAGACAATTTTTATGCGGAGCAAATTTGAATCTGGGACCTTTTGGGATGCGGCCAAATGCTTTAAGAATGATCTGCACTAAAGCCCTGAAACTATGAGGTAAATTATGTGTGTGGAAGCCACTTCACTGAGGCGAGAGAATTTGTTCCTGAAGAACCCAGATAAGGTAGTTTTTTTTTCTTCTTCAATACTGGCGCAGATAACTAGAGAGCTATTGTTGTTTATGACAGCTCAACAGTTCTGTTGTGTAAACGCTGGTGGCTACGTGACTAAGCGCTGTAGCACGTACCGTGGAACGAGGTAGAACACAACAGCTAATATCGCCAGCGTGCCACCAAGCCCCACCCACCTATCAGCAGATGGCTCCTGAGGGAGTCGTGTATGTGTGTGTGTGTGTGTGTCTCTATGAATGGGTGTGTATATGTTTGTGTGTCTGTCTGCGTGTCCCTATGAATGGGTGTGTGTGTGTGTATGTCCGTGTGTCTGTCT
>BROE01000002.1:6880516-6982427 GCA_036571765.1 Plecoglossus altivelis
CCCCCCCCCCCAACAGTAGAGGCCTCAAATCCTCCCCTCTTCACCCTCTGCTTCCTACAGAGGTGAAGTGACAATGTGCCTCCACACACACACACACACACACACACACACACACACAGACACACACACTCACTCACAGTGGCCAGAGCGCTGACAGACGGGCGCCCACTGCGGTCGCACGCGCACATTTCAACGAAAGGCTTTCAAACAATCACACTCAGGAAAAAGTCAAGCTGTCTCCAAGTCTGTGAGCGTCGCCTCAGAAGCGCTCCCCCCCTCTCTCTCTCTCCCTCCCTTTCTCTCTTTCTCCCTCTCTCTCTCTCTCTCTCTCTCTCTCTCCCTCTCCCTCTCTCTCTCGTCCTCTCCAGGGTGTGCTTGTGTTGTATCCGCCCGCTCCTCTTTAGCGTTTCAGGCTCACCTGTCACTCAGAGCGTCTTTTGCCGCACACGGCACCGCACATGCTCCTGGGGCCCTACGTAAAAAAGACTCCGAGTCAATTCATTGGGGTGGCTCGAGAGATGGAGATGGAAAGAGGTAGAAAACGTTGGAGAGAGGCATAGAGAGAGACACAGAAAGAGACAGAGAGAGAGAGAGAGAGAGAGAGAGGAAATGAGAAACAGTGAGAGAGACAAAGAGGTGAAGAGAGACTAAGTGTGTGTGATAGAGAGAAAGAGAGACAGAGAGAGACAGAGAGACAGAGAGAGAGAGAGAGAGAGAGAGAGAGAGAGAGAGAGAGAGAGAGAGAGAGAGAGAGAGATGAGTCATCGTCAGCCCTATTGCTTGAGGGTACTACAGATGTGGCGTTCATCTTTTAGAATTTTAATTTTAGATGTTTCAATCAAACATGCACACTGGTTTGGTCAGTCATGTGATGGGGGAAAAACAAGTGAAAGAGAGGAGGCGAGCCAAAAGACAGTTGCAGCAGCTGTCAGAAAGGGGATGGGGAAGAGGAGGAAGGTTAAAGATTAACAGCGACAGAGAAAGACAGACAACGAGTGAAAGCGAAAGAAGGAGAGACGGGGAGAATGAGAGAGAGACGCTGGTGTCAGACGAATATCCCCCCAGTGGGCCTGTGGAGCAGTGAATCAAAGATGAGGCTGTGGTCTGTGTGTAGAGGCAGAGAGGAATCACCTCCCGCTGTTCGCTGGTTCTTGGCCTTCCCTCTCCCTCCCTCCCTGCCTCTCTCTCTCTCTTCTCTCTCTCTCTCTTGTCTCTCACCTTTTGTCTGTATTTCTCTCCCTGCCTCTTCTTTTCTGTCTCATTCTCCATCTCTCTCTTCTCTTTCTCTCTCACCTCCTCTCTCCCTCTGTCTTTCCCTCCCTTTCCCTACCTCCCGCCCTTTCCCTTCTCTCTGTCTGTCTGTCTGTCTGTCTGTCTGTCTGTCTGTCTGTCTGTCTCACTCTCTCTTTTCTTTTCCTCTCTTGTCCTTTTCCTCTCCCCACCCCGGTGCTGCCCTCAGGGAGAGACTTGTCATTTCCTGTCTTCCTTACAGCGGTTCCTGAAATAGCACCGCAGTGTGCGAAGCGTTCGTCCGTGAGCTGAGCGCGGATAAGCTAGCGAGGAAGCTACGCGCTCGGGCTCCTCTGTCTGTCTGTCTGTCTGTCTGTCTCACTCTCTCTTTTCTTTTCCTCTCTTTCGTTCTCTCTCTCCCCCGGTGCTGCCCTCAGGGAGAGACTTGTCATTTCCTGTCTTCCTTACAGCGGTTCCTGAAATAGCACCGCAGTGTGCGAAGCGTTCGTCCGTGAGCTGAGCGCGGATAAGCTAGCGAGGAAGCTACGCGCTCGGGCTCCAGTACGCCGTACCTGAGCGCTAGCACACTCGCTTTAGCATCCTCCCCGTCCGTTTTAATTGGTTGTTAAGGACCGGAGCCACAGTGGGGTGGCGCACAACGAGGCTAAATGAGAGGGGGTTGCTGCTAAGGCTGTTGCTGGCTGAGCGGGGTGCATTTGAGCCTGCAACCAAGCCTTTGTTTGGAAGGTCTCTGCCGGCTTCGAGAGAGAGAGAGAGAGAGAGAGAGAGAGAGAGAGAGAGAGAGACAGAGAGAGAGAGAGAGAGAGACAGAGATAGAGAGAGAGAGGGGGGGGAAGGTTCAAAGCCTCTGTCGTTCTTTCGGGGCGTCAAACTAATGGATTCATCTACCTGGCGGCGATCATTACTGCTGGTTTCTGACAGAGGTGGGCTGAGGCTTGGGGCGACGAGGGCCCCTTGGTAAACGCGTTCAGAAGCGCTTACAGTTAAAGAGGGGTAGGGAACGGAGAAAGAAAAGAGAAACAGAAAGGAAGACATGAGCCATGCTAGTAGCTGTAGCGCCACCGACTCCCTGCAATTATTCACTCTCACTTCAGGCACTTGATAAATGTATTCATCTCTGAGGGGGACTAGGGAGAGAGTGGGAAGAAGAGGAGGACGAGGAGAAGCACAGGAGAGGAGAGAAGGAGGGAGGGCAAAGAAGCAATCTGGAGTTGTGTTCGCTAAGCTTCGCTAGCGCTATCAGCCAGAGCCAGTGAGGAAGGCGGAGAGAATAAATGAAAAATTCAAAACCTCCTTACAAATGAAGCATAGACTTTCTTTTTTTTCTACTCCCTACCTCAAGCTGTCAAATTACAGAGGTCTAGAGTCGGTAAACACCATTACCTTATCTGAGTTTGAAAAAAATAAAAATAATAACGCGAGTACAACGATATCACGACTCTGGGAAAATAAGCAGCTTAGCTGAGGAGAGATGAGCTTGCGACTCCTGGACAAAGCCTGATGCTGACGAGGTAATTGAGACGGTACAGCGTTGCCTCAGTCACGAGTCATCTGGATGTATGCATGCAGTAATGGGTGGTGGGAAACAACAACATTGTGACCGGGCAGCGGGGAGTGGAGGGGGGTGGGGGGGAGTGCGGGGGGTGGGGGGGGGCGATGTTGGTTCTATCTTACTCAAGGGGAGCCAGACCGTGGACAATTGTGTTCTGAGGTGAGATTGTTTTTCTCATGAATATGTGCAGGGGTTGTGAATGTTCCCCCGGCTGCGGAAGCGCAGATAAAGACGTGGCGTTGGCCAAGCCCAGAGCAGGAAGGACAAGGGAGGTGTTAGGTAAAGAGCAGCTCATTCTGATACCTCCGTGCAGTATGTGTCAGACTGAGCGGTGAGGCGCATCGCTCTCAAACGCCCAGGCACAACAGTCCCTAATGCAAGGAGACTGAAGACATCCACGTTGAAGATAGACGGTTGTATTCGAAAGCCCGACAGTGAGTGAATTAGTGCCACGCAGACGCACTATGAATATTTACCCGGTGTCAAGTTGCATCAGATACCTTCCTGTTCCATCTCCCTTCAACACATATTTAAGTCTCACTTTCAGAAGCCTCTCAAAATCCAATACATTATGCAAATGTCCCGTAGGAAACAGGAAGGACTCGATCTGCGGTGCCTTGATAGAGACGCATCCTCGGCTCAAATTGAACCCGACAATGGAAGGACCTCGGGCTATCCGCAGCACCGGAGAGATTTTCCCCATAGCTGGCAAGCTAAAGGAGGTTCCCATTCACCTGCTGCTGCCACCGTCGCACCGGCACGCACGCCCCCCCCCCTCTCCCGATGCGCTCTGCTACCCAGAGGAGCCCCCAGGCTACGGCGCGGCCCACCGAGGAGCGCAACTTGACGTACGGTTGGGTGCGACCCAGCACCTGCTGCCAGAGGCGGCAGGGGGGAAGATTGTCGCAGAGGATTTGTTTCGACACTCGTCAGTGCGGGGAGGGGGTGCGGGGGATGGGGGGGGGGTGCGTGGTGCGTTGTACGATATGTTAGAAGTCTGTACCAGAGCGGAGTACGCAATCTTGCCAGGAACGGGTTTGGAAGGAAGGTGGTGGTGTGTGTGTGTGAGTGTGTGTGGGGGGGGGGGGGGGGGGGGCAAGAGCGAGGGCGAGGGGGGGGTGAGGCGGAGGGGGGGGGGCCTCAAGGGGCGAGCCTCCTCTTAGTGGTGCCACCCAGTACAACAGTCGGCGATAACAGACTGTGTGTCTCAGCTGATGTCAATGCTGTCGCCACTGGGAGAGGCAACGTCGTGCTTAACCCATAACAGGCACTTCCTGCTTCTCCACAGACCCTTTAGTGAAGCAGCTAGTGGCTCCCAGGCCTGTGATAGGGTCGTTTTATCCATACAGCAGTCGCATAGGGAGCCATTACGTTCTTCCCGGCCCCTCCCCCACCCCTGGGAGATGCATTACCAGTGCACACTGAGGGAGCTCAGAGCTAGAACAAATAGAGCAGCGAGCGCGGCGGTTCCGGGCCATGTGGAGACGTGTCGCCAGAGCCCTCGTCGCGAGTACAACCTGCGGGGCTAAACGGGCTCTTCGGGGAAACGCTTTGATGGAGACGTCTCGGGCGGCGCTGGGATGGCGGCGGGGCATCCTTCCCATTTTAAACGAGGAGCGTACGTGCGTCCGACTACCACTCCTGTCCTCTCCCGGGCCCGTCACATTTCAATTCGGCGGAGAGAGAGGAAAATGCCTCTCCCTCCCTCCCCCCTCTCCTCTTTCTCTCTCCCCCTCTTCACGTCCTCAACTCTCATTTTCTCCCGGATCTTCTTTTTACCTCTCTTCCCTTTTTTTTTTTTGAACGTCCCTTATTGCTTCTTCTTGGCCTCCTTTACCTCCACCCCACACACCCCCCCCCCCCCCCCCACGCCCCCACGCCTTGCCCTCTCGTTCACCTGTTCCATCTCTACAGCTCGCACAGACATGGGCGGACGAGAGAGGCGGAGAGGAGATGAACGGCGCCGGGTTCCTGGCCCCACGGCGGAGGCAGCTAATCCAGGGGAGCAGAAGGTGACTGAGTCGACGAGGACAACGCCACTAAAAACCCAGACGATCGCTATGACTACAGACAGCGCCGGCAGAGCGGTGACAAGGTTGTGTACCGTAAAGTAAATAAAGCAGCTCGTGTGAGGCATGCAGATGTCTGTGAACGAAAACCTTGCGGTTTGACGACGCACTGTAGCCAATTTTGGGCTTGGCGTGTGTGATGTGAAAAAAAGGGCTTTTGTTTGTTTAGATGGAGATTTTTTTTTCTTCCAGCTGTGGGTGTCAACATATCAGATAGGAGTCTATTGTTATCTCGCTGACTCCTCCTGTGTGGGTTTCAAGGTGACTGACAAGCCGCATTCAGAAGCATGGAAGTTTCCCTGCTGTAATTATTTCCCACAATGCAGCATCCGACAGTAAGTACATACTTTTCCTATTGATTCCGGAATCGCAGAATGACAAGGGATTAAGCAGCGTTGGGTGTTTTGTGTGTGTGTGTGTTTGTGTAAACGAAAATGTGCGTGACTAACTCTGGGACGGTGTGTGTAAGCGAAGGAGACGGAGCACACGTGTGTGTGTGAGTGTGCCAGGGCACTGCAGGTGGTGCGCAGAGAACGAATAAAAGGGCCACTTGTTTTCACAGCTGATTGGGAGCTGAACAGATGGAAAGTCCTCTTCATCTCACTGGTCCCAGTCTTGTCCCACATTTCAGCGACCGCTCCATTAAACAGACGCTTTTATGCTAATTCATCACGCGCACGTGCGCACGCACGCACGCACAGGCAGACATACCTACATTACCGCTGCGGTTGCATGATGCAAACTCTGTGACATGTACACGCACATCTGTTCATGCACACACACACACACACCCCTGTGAGGTCGGACAGTGGGCAGATCTTAATGAGCTAGTTCCAGATGTCTACCCAGACATCGGGGTGATTAATTAGTCATGCGCGCACACCACCAATGCACACTGACCCCCCCATCCCCCCTCCCCTGCCCCTCACTCTCTCTCTCCCCGCACCAGGATTAGCTCCTGTTAGAAACTGCTCATCCTCCTCTGCAAGAAGCCAAGCTTCTTATTTTGACTCGGGCAGCATGAGAGACAGCTGTGAGACTGCGAGGACCCCGTGACTTTCCCACTTCACACCTTGCCGAGCCAGAAGGATTAGACACCACTCTCTGCCAAGCCCTGCCATTGGCCAGCAAAGCCCTGGGATAAGGTCACGTGACTGTCTGCGGTTGCCCAATGTGATAATGACATTTCTTCAGTGGGATATTGGGCAGCTGGAGGCAGACTTCTGAAAACAGATCGGATATGAGAGCTACAACTCAGCGCAATTTTTAACTCGACATCCAGGAAGTGTTGATGGAGTCTGAGGGCCCAGCGTAGAGATTGATCCGGATGGGAGCGAGGCCCCGTCGGGTTGCTGCAGAAATGCAGACTAACGCTCATTCACACAGTGTGTGGGGGGGGGAGGGGGGAGGGGCTCATATAGCCTCTTGGCTATATGCTTGTCAGGGTATTCCCTGCTGTGTTGGCTGCAACTCTTCCTGCATTTGTGAACGTTTGAAAGCTACTGTACAGCTATAGTGTGAGCGTTGTTATGAGAAATGGTTGGAGGAACAGAGCTGCTGCATATGAGGTCCAGGGAGGACCAGATCACGTTTAGCATGCAAAACCTGCTAGGAAAGACCTTCCCCTGTGTGTGGGGAAGAGAACTCACACACACACACACACACATACACATATGCTCGCCCACAAACAAGCGTACACAGATATGCTTGGACAGACCACACACACACATACACACACATACACACGCTGAGCATGTTCGTACCTTCTGTCCGGATGGTGAATGGGGAGTCCCCCAGTCTCTTGGCTGAGAACTGGCCCCCTAGGGAGGTCATTAGAAAACACAGGCTGAAGAAGCCAATGCCAACCACGAATATCCTGGAACGGAGGAGGAGGATGGGAGGAGGGAGGAAGGGAGGTAGGGAGGTAGGGAGGTGTGTGGAAGTACAGACCGACGGAGAGTAAAGGAGGGAACCCCCGCCCCCAAAAATGAATGGGATCAGAGAATAATGTCAGAAGAAAAGGGGGAGGGAGGGGTGGAGGAAGATGTAAAGAGGCAAGGAAGGAGGGGAAGAGGGGAGGAGAAGAGAAGCAGAAAAACAAGTCAAGATATTGCACAGCAGGAGGAAACACAGCACAGTGCCAGAGACCATGCCAGCATTATGAAGAGAACATGCTAGAGAACATGCTTCCCACACAGAGGCCTGGACCGCCCCTTCAACCCACCTCAACCCCCTTACGCCCACCCCCAAGCCCCCCAAGCCACCTCTGTGTCTGGGGCCATGTGAGGTCCTCTCCCTGCCGCGGAGCCCCTGGAGGGATGGCGCTGCTGGTTACCTGGCTCACATTCCACTTCAACCAGGCCCGTCCAATTAGAGACAAGCTGCTTGTCCCATGGCCCCGGCAGCACATGGCTTTAATTAATGTTGCTTGTCAGGTGCACACACGGGAGTGCACAGCGCTCATGGGCAAATGAGTTCTTTTAGCGGAGGTGGGTGGGGAGGGGAGGAGAAGTGGGGCATCAGGGAAGGGTTAAGGGGCGAGTGAGAGATGAGAGGAAGAAAATAGAACGCAATCGCCTTTCCCTCTGCTCGACAGCAAGGAGACAGGGAGGGGAGGAAAGGGAAGGGAGTAAGGAGAAGAGAAGGGAAGAGACAGGAGAGGAGAGACGATGAGGGAAGAGAAGAGGAGGAAAGACAAGAGGAGGGAAGTAGAGGGGGAGGACAGCAGGGGGAGAAGAGAACAGGATAGAAGAGAACAGGAGGGAGTAGCAGGGAAGAGATGAGGAGAGAAAAGGAGGGAGGAGAACAGGAGAGACAAGGAGAAAAGGGAAAGAAAGAGGCGTGGGATGACTGGAAAAGGGGAGGAGAAAAGAGTAAGGAAGAGAAGAGCAAAAGGAAGAGAAAAAAACCCCCCCAATGAATGTTGGATTCTGTTCCAGAGTGCAACGCGGCCATGCTGGTACCCCCTGGACGCCCCAAGGTCCTGCATGTTGTCCGTGTGGGCTCCACCATACAGAGTTCTCAGCTTCACAGTGTGCATATTTAAACAGACAGACAGCACAGTTCGCTTTCTATTCCCTTGGCCTCCAACCATACGTGTGCGTAGCTTATGTGTGTATCTTATGCGCGTATCTTATGTGTGTAGCTGATTCGTGTGGCGCGCTAGCATCCCCTGCCAAGCCAGCACCTTCTGCGTTAGTGTCTGTGCAAGCATCTGTGAGACGCAAGGCCTCACAATAACCGAGGAGAAAAAAAACACAAGTGAATTATTCATCGGTTTACTCAGGGAAGGAAAAACAAAGAGTGCGGTTTTCTAGAATGCTGGATTCTTTGCCAGCGATGACATGTCCGGATTAAGCATCCAAACGCAAAGTAAACAACATCCAAGTTCTCAACCAAACACCTCGGAATGGCGTGAGACCGAACCTGGCAAATATGTCCGTCAAAAGGCACACACGCTGACTTCAAAATGTACACAGATTTAACAAAGGATTCTTTTGATAGCAAGCTGTGGACCTTAAGAGATTTCAGAGTTGTAGAGCAGAAGTGGTTTGGCAGTCCTCCAAGGTGACTCCATTTCTGCACTGAGAGACAATTATGGTCCTTAGTCATTGGACGTGTCATTATTGCTATTTCAGCATTCCTCAAATACGTGGACACGGATTGGCAGGGGAGGGCAGCTCTTTATTGGATCCCGGAACACTTATTCGTTTATTGGTGTCCGTATTATGCTAAAATGGGTTTTAAGATCCTGCACTGCAACCTTTTCTTGTCATTTAGCATTTGGGATGAGATCCCAGCCCTGGTTGCAGTCGTGGCTTGCCTGATTCCAGACGCCAAGAACTGTGTCCTCCCACGCTGGCCCTCTTGGCCTTAGAAATCAGCCTTTATAAGGATACTGGATCAGAACCAGGTTTGGAGCATCTTAGGTTCGGTCTGAGAAATACCGCTGAGGTCTCGGAGGCCCCGGTTCCACCAATAAGAAACACCAGGGGACTCGTCGCTTGTGGAGACGGATCACCCAATGGGAGGAGAGAACAGAGGCATAGTGACTAAAACCATAATGATATCTCATACGTCCAGTCCTAACAGCAGGCAAACACACTCATCCTGCCATCTCTCTTGATTCCTGTGAACTGGAACGTTCTCAGATATTGAATTATCGCTCCCATCTGTTCCGGCATATTGCGCAATGTGTCGACGATAATTCCATCACTGTCTATGGGGCGCGGTGCTATTCTGACAGATTAAAATATGGGGAGGGGGAGGAGGCTTTATTATGAGGCCTCATCTGGGATTACGAACTGATACCTGGGATTATTTACCTTTAAACCATCCGGCTGTGAAGCCAAGACAGATTCGGCAAATTGAGGTTTCATGGAGTTATTATGGACATAAATAATGGTTGAAATATTTACTAGAGTCCGTTTGTATTGGGCTAGTGATCTATAAAGAGGGATTTGAGTCCGTCTCGTTGGGATTAGTGGAGCTCTGTGGATGAGAGTGCATTTGTAGTCATACAGTGTCAGGCTGGGAGAGAGTGAGAGGATGGAATGGAGCGATGCAAATCACTTAAGGAGGGAGGGGGCTAAGGGTCCCTGACCTCTGCACTTTGCCTGCCTGGCTATCTTTATCAACACTCCTCTTTGACCTGCGTCTGGGATGTGACTGAGCAAGGCCAGTCAGGTGTGTGTATGAGAGAGAGAGAGAGAGAGAGAGAGAGAGGGAGAGAGAGAGCAAGAGAGAAAGTGAGAGGGAGAAAGTGAGGTTAGGGGTGTAGCAGATTGACAGCGATTGCTAGCCTGTGTGTGCACAAGTGTGTGTACGTGTTCAGACCCCGTGTGTTTTATGCGTTCAGGCCCCGTGTGTGTACGTGTTCAGGCGGCCCCCATCTCTGGGCGATCACTTCCTCCTTATCGTTAGGCTGTTTTTCAAAGCTCCTCCGTGGGTGATAGGGGGGGATTAGACAGGGCCAGCCTGACGCGTCGCTAATTAAAAGGCTTAAAGTAAACGCTTTGGTCTTCTAATTGGATAAGAAGGCGAGATTCGCTATCTCCTAATTGGATTTCGCACACGTTCCCACTTATCAGATCTCACCCCCAGGTAGATTGAGAGTGAATGGAGTTAGAGGACGTGTGTAGATGCAGGTTCTCCAAGGATTCCGCAACTTTCGGGTTCAGAGAGTCTGGGCCAGCCCCTCTGGTGTGAAGGATTAGGTTATCGTTAGGTTATCGTTACCGTATGTTTCATCACCCTTGCTGAAGATAATGTTCGGATTTTGAGGATTACTAAACCTCTGCTACCTCGGTTGTTTAAATTAGTTGATGATTAACGGGAAAAGATGGAGCTTGATTTGGGGGGAAAGGAGGGGGCATTCGCAGATATATTTAATGGGTTATCATACACACTCTTGGCCCTCGAAGCATTGCAGGTAATATACTGGAATGGGTTTAATGTCAAGAAAGTACACACATATTGTAACCAAAAAAAAACTGTTTTAGTGACGATCTAATCTTTACGGTGAAAAAAGTCTAATCGTCTTGCAGCCTTGTCTCGATTCACATCTGTTTGCACGATAACTACTGACGTAACGGACGGAACTGTTATGGGACTTGTTTACGATAATAAGGCAAGCCAAGCGATAAGCGTCTTACTCGACCAAGGCTCGCTTGATTGATAATCCGCCTCACTTTAAGTTGTCATGGGATCCCTCGGCGTGGCAGCCGTATGGATCCAGCTGTGGACATGCAAGTTAATCATCCCGATTTCTAATGCATTGCTTCGTTTGGGAAAACATCTGGCGAACGTCAACCCCAGTTTAATAAACACCGCCACGTTCGCGAGCACAGGCAGCCACGGGCCTGCCGAACCCCTGGATGCATGTGCAAATCACCATTAGAGACGTTGAGGTTTCTGTCATAGTGAAATATGGTTGGCTTTTCTGAGTAAGTAACTTTCTCTTTTAGAGGGTAATTGTGCAGGTTACGCAGCGTTTCAGGGGCATAACGTTTCTGGAAGGCGATGTGTTTTATAGCCTATACGATCGTAAATTGCATTGCCTCTGAAGCTTACAGTATTAACAAAATACGCTCTCCTCTGCCATCGGACTGTGCAAGTATTTACCGTATGTACGATTAAAAGCACGTTCATGTACTAGGTTGGCTGGTCTGTGCAATGTAGGCTATTAATGAGGTAACGTCTACTCTAAATGACATACAGTTGCTTCTCACCTGAACGGCTTGAACGTCACAAGGCATCTTCTAACCATTATTGTACCGTCTGTGTTCCCAGCAATCATTTTCCGAAACGAGCATCCAAACTGTCCGCTCCCGACATCGTTAACCCCGTAACCTGGAACTTGACAAGGTGGTGCTGAAACAGTTGCATGTCGGCAGCGCTGTAAAGCGGCTTCAACTGTCCACCGCGCGTGTACACGTCTCCAGAGTAAGAAAACAAGTCACATGTAAAATAAAATCCATGGGTTTTTGTTGTGTTTTTTTTTTTTTTAATCACGAGGCGAAAACATAACGGGTGGAATTGCGGACAGTTGAAGGCTATGCATGCGACCGTAGATGTAGATTTCACTTTGAGTACAAACTCAACAATCTCGGTTGAAGTCGATGCTGATTTTGTGGACACGGTCCGGTGGTCATGTGTTCGAATCGGATTTCCCCACAAAAAAAAGGATCGGAACTGAAATATGGTCAGTGGTTCAAACTTATCTCCTCAAATATGTAGACCGCTCCGAACAGCAACCAGACGTCTTCTCTCACAGACGGAGGCAGCGAAGTGAGGTGAGAAAGCTGTTTGTTCTCCCCTGTCCATGTGCGACTCCGTACCTCCTTCTCCCCACGAGGGCTTTGGTGTCTGGCGGGAGGGTTAAGATGTTGCAGTGCGTTTGTTCGTCAGGCCGCCGCGAGAACTTCGTCATAGCGCCACCTATGGATTTCTCTCGAGCCATCATACCCCTAGGGATATCCATATCAATTGGATTCAAAGCTAATTTAGCTCTCACGGTACAATATTGCTTTCAGAGGTTGCCCCAAAGGTAACAGATAATGTAGTTACGTAAATATTAAATCGCTTTCTAAGTTATTGAATTGTATTCCAATGTGTATAAATAAAACAAGGTTTATAATTTATTTTCCTTTTCATATTAAATGTCATATAGGAATTACATGGAAGGGATTTTCTACTTTGCTATTCTCCGTGCAGGCTCTTTCAGCACCATGGTCAGCGACGTTCACGGCGGTTCAGCGAGTGCAACAGCGTCCCTCAGCGGCCAGTACTCTGTAATTCGCATTGAAAAGTGGCCTTTCTCAGACATTACTGTAGAGGTTTTACAACTGCTATGTCATACCTCTCAAACGATTTTGAACTAGACTATGTGTTATAGATTTGAACAGGAATTTCAATGGGAACAGCCAATTCACAGTGGAACTAAAGCCGTTATGTTAAAACTACAAGGCTCAAAATCCCTTCACAGGGTTACGAAAATCCATAAATCCCTGCAGAAATTTGGTCTCTACCCATCAGTTAGGAGTATAAGTGAGAAAAAGAAAAATATGGAAAACAGTCAGGGACATCGCCAGTCCCATTACCCTCACCAGCGAGTCAAACCACTGAAGCGGTGGAGCAAAGAGGGAGAGGATGAGGGGGAGAGAGAGAGGGGGAGAGAGAGGGGGGAAGAGAGACAGAGAAAGAGTGAGGGAAATAGACAGAAAATGAGGAGAAGAGAGAGAAAGAGAGAGTGAGGTAAAGAGAGAGAGAAAGACATTAAGGGTAAGAGAGAGAGAGAGAAAGAGATGGAAAGTGAGAGTGAGGGAAGGAGAGAATGAGGGGAAGAGAGGGAAAAGAGAGAGTAAGAGGGAGTGAGGGAAAGAGGTGGAGGGAAAGAGAGAGAAAGTGAGAGTGAGGGGAAGAAAGAGGAAAAAAGAGCGAAAGAGAGAGCGAGAGAGAGTGCGGGAAAGAGTGAGAGAGAGGGACACATCTGACAGGCCCCGAAACGCAGACACTGTCATGCGTGAGTACATCATTGATGTGTCATTTCCTGTGACAGGCAGTGGCTCACTGTTTGCCACCCTTCCTAGTTTGGGAGTCGGCGAGAGGAGGGAGTTGGCTGAGGAGTTTGGGAATTTGAAACTTCCTGAACTCAAACACTGAACCGAGAAAGACCCGCGGAGTCTGTGTGTGCGTGTGTGTCTTAAAAGTTTTACACAAACACAGTTCAGACAAACAGACAAACAAACATTCGCATACGCATGCAAACACACACACAAGTAGAACACAGATCAATGCAGCCTAAAGAGCATCCTGTCACTAACAGGCACGCGTGGCATATGGACTCATCCTCTGGAGACTAGCTCCCACTGTGCACACTCCCACAGGCTAACAAAGTAGCCTGCTTCCTGGACACACACACTCTCCCCAAGGAACCTGGTTGGTGCGTGACTCTGTGGCCAGTGATTCTTTCCGGGCAGGTGAAAAGATTCCCTGCAACTCAAATCAAATCAAAATGTATTTGTAAGGCCCTTTTTTTTTTACAAGCGATGTCACAATGGGCTTCACATAACTCAGAGAACTGCCCCTCAACCAACCTAAACCCTCAAGGACGACACGGGAAAAACTCCCTGAAAAACTCACTAGAGGAGAAAAGAGGAGGAATCCTTAGGAGGAGCAATTCAGAGATCCTCTCAGAGACGGTGGATGAAAGAGAGGTGCAAAACACAGGTTAAACATAGTCATACGGTGAGTGACCGCAGTCACTTCCTGCTTCGTATTCTAGACACCAAAGGCTGCTGGGAGTTGTAGTGCAGTCCACGGTGCAGTTAGGGATTCCACAACACGGTAATGAGGGTCACAGTACCATTCCGCATGTGAAGCTGGTGGGTACTGCGCAGGATGAGATACTTCAAATACAAGCTTCAGGTCTACATCAATGGTCTGGATGGTTTGTTATCGGGGAGAGGGAGGACCAGGAAGGCAGCAGTGTGGGGGGAGGGGTGTTGGGGGAGGGGGGGCAGGGGTCTGATATTTTGTTTCAAGATGTTCCCATCGGATCAGAGACTTCTAACAAGCCTGTTGGGCGTCTCCGTGACAACAAAGCCAGTGACGGAGCAAAGTTGGTCGCGCATGCCTGTGTATGTGAGGGAAGGAAATCCTAATGCTCTCTGGCCGAGGCGATAAAACTGTTTTGAAACCAGGGGTCTGTTTGTGTGTGTGTTTGTGGTAGTGTGCGTTTGTGGTAGTGTGTGTGTGTGTGTGTGTGCAGAGGGGGGAGTAGGACTGATTTGCACCCGGTGGCCTTGAGTGTCACAGTCTTGGTTGCCCCTCTCTTCTTCGTGACTTTCCGTTTGAACAAAGCGCAGGAACAGAGGATGTCACCGATCCAATTTCTTTTTTCTTTCTTCTTCGTCTCTCCTTCTCTCAGACAGTGGACATGAGGTCACAGATGCTGGCTAGGGGCTAGCTTATGCCTCAAATGAAGCTGTGTAATTCCATAGCCTGGAGCCATTGTAACCTATCTAATTCAATTTTCTATTCTGCGGGCCAAATGGAATTTCTCTGCAGCAATTATTTTTGCGGAGGGATACAGTAAATGAAGGGTTAGAGGAGAGCGAGTCTGCTGTCACGGTCCCAAAATACACACATCATGTTACGGTAGAGGCTGCGTTGTGTGTGTGCAGGGAGCTTGTTTCTGCGTGCTTGCGTGCGTGCGTGCGTGCGACCGTGCACGATCCAATTTCCAACGATGGCGGATCATTGCTATGAAGAAGTCCTCCAGGAGATGAAAGATCTTTGAACTGTTGAGACACCGCTCGTGTTGTTACGGAGCGCTAGCGCTCAGGCTCCTCCCACCTCCTTCCTGCTCTCACAACAAAGACTGGCTAATTGGGCGTCTGGAGTTGAGCGAAAACAAACAAAGCCGATTCATTACTCCTGAACTGTAATTGGAAATAAGACCTTTCAGTTAATTGCTAATCGTTAATCATTCCATCGCATTCCCACCTCCGGCTACCTGTTCCCTTCAATCGTTTTTCATTCCGACTGCTCTTTATTCCAATTAAAGCGAATGCTCCCTGCTTTTTTATTTATTTCTTCTTTTTTTAACCAGGGAATCTAATGAACGAATAAAGCGAGGGAATGTTGCAGACGAATGGAAGGATGGAGGGAATCGATGGAAGTGCGGGGAGGGATGTAACAATAACGGGCACTGATGTGTCCGTAATGAATGAGGGGGTGGGATGCGCGGAGAGATGGCTCTCTATTGGGGTGGGGATGGTGGGTGTGGGAGGTTAACATCAGAGGAGGTCGGGAGGAGAGGTAACCTGCAGACAGGCAGCGGAGATCAAAAGAAAAGAGCGTATTTGCATTTTCATTACTTCTGAGAGCAACATGCGCACATGCACATACACACACACACACTCACACACACACATACACACACTCACACACACACACACACACATACATACACACACACTCACTCACTCGCTGAGGGATGCCACGGTAAGTGAGCTCTCCCTGCTGTCTAGGAGGAGCATGTGTGAGCGACAGCTACATGGCGGCTCTGACATATCTGGATGTGCGCGTATGTGTGTGAGGTGTGTGTGTGTGTATGAGGTGTGTGTGTGTGTATGAGGTGTGTGTGTTCGCCACCCAGAGATGTCTGGGGAAGGAAACAGCCCATCTCCTCTGAAAACTAACCAACCACAACCAATCTGCACTGTAATTCAGATTTGACTTTCCAGGTACAGCAAGGAATAATAAGAACTCCAGCATATTGAAACATGGTTTGGTGTAGCACTTCAAGAGCTTTACAGTCGCATGTCTGACTGAACGATGTCTGCATTTTCATCTCCGAGCTGGGCTTGTATCAGACCTTATATTCTAGTGACCATGCACACGCGCATTCACACACACAGACTCTTATTCAACAGCACAACACAATAGCCAGACGCACAGGAGCACACACCAACTGTTGGCCCGACGCGCCTCTGCGGAACATTAGGCAGATACTGGAGGCTAACAGCATTGGCAGGGGCTGTGCGCTGGACCTTACTGAGAGCGTGAGAGGCTGGAGGGGGCCCGAGGTGGGGCCCCGGAGGGATGTTTGATGTGACAGATCTAACCGTCTCATAGTATGACAGGGCAGGAGAGGGCAGCCAGAGAAGATGACAGAGTTCCAGAGGGACTATAGAGGCAGAACTGGATATGACGCCGGGCCTTAAGATGTGAACACACACACGCGCACACACACACAGACACACAGACACACACACACACACACAAGAGCCTTTTCAAACCCCAGCTGTCTCTGTCTGTTTTTTCTCCATCCCTTTCAAATGCACTTACGGCTTTCATATCTGTCAACCTACGTACAAGTGTCCAAAGACACAAGCTCGCACGCGGGCTGAAGCGCACGCACACACAAACACACTCAACCGCAATCCGCTGTGATGTAGAAAACACTCAATTATAGCAATGGTCTAGGGACACAGCCTTAGGCATCCTGGAGGGAGGAAGAGAGTTGGAGAGGAGAGAAAAGGTGAAGGAGAGGAGGAGTGAGGAGCGTAAGGATAAGGAGAGGAAAAGACAAATGGAGAGAAAATGACAGGAGAACAGGAGACGGATGGAGAGAGTGGGGAGGAGGGGGGGGAGCAGAGAGAAAGGTGAGGAGGGAAGGAAAGACCAGACAGTCTCTCTCATCGCCTGTCTCTCATCTGGCCACTCTCCTAATTCAATCTCTCTCCCTCCGTCAGATGTAAATTACCAGTGTAATGAGATTACTGTCAGAGAAGCCCAGACTGCAGGCCAGTTTAAGCCCAGCTGGGGGACATGGGGAATTAACTACACGCCAATCAAGGAGCTTGTAATCTCTACGCATGATGCATGTGGATGTTCTCCTCTCCTACCCAGAGTGCGGTATGAAGGCGTGGCTTTGTTCAAGTCCACAGATTTCTCCTACTTCACTATAGCGTGTGACAGAACGTGGAAGGTGGCCAATCGCCGTCTACAGCGTGGCACACGACGACTTTTTATTTGTCTTCCGCGTTCAACTTTTGTCACCAAACTATTCTCACCGCCTCAAGGGTACAAAATTATGGACTCGTCTGCAGCGATGCTGGGCCGTCCGAGGAGCGGACCCAATTTCAGCCCGGGGTGCATCTTAGAGGCATGTCAGCACAGCCAGCAGGGAGACTTCCACCACCGTGTATTGGGATGCAGCGTGATCCCCCGCTCTCCACGCTGCAGTAGCAGAGGGGCATGTTAAAGGCTTTGTGATGCACTGCTGTGGCCCGAAGCAGAACCCTCAGATGGAAGGTGTGAGCGGGAACACTAGGACGCCCATTGATCGTCTCTCCTCTTCGCCTTGTGTAGCAATAAAACGGTGGTGGTGGGGGGGGGGATCAATAGAGATTTGTCATCATGGCCACTTGCGTACTTAATGTCACAGTTAGGGTACTTGTAATGTTAACGCCAGCTAATAGCTGCTGTCCAGAAGATAGGGATGCTTTAGCCAGGGACATAAAAAAAACAAGTCCAGAATGAGTGTTTATCAATGAAATACCTGATAGGACAGAGCAGGGAACGATATGGGCAAGTCTCCAGAACACAGATAAAGCGTGATAAACCATAACACTTCACAAATGCGCACTCGACTGGCGATCCACTAATAGAAGTGCTGGAGGCCTGAGAGTGTCCAATCACAGACACAGCAAGGGAAAAGAAGCGCTAACCAATCATAGGTCAGCAGGGAGGTTGGGGACAGTAATTGAACCTGAGTTTCCAGGCTCCATCTCAGGGGCGTCCTTCCAGACGTGCGGCAGGCTGCCACGGTGACGACTCGCGCCGCATCCTCGGGCCCAGAATTGTCACCCGGTGTAACTATGGTGTCCTAAAGAGGACAAATGGCGCCAGGGCCCCGCTGAGGCGGTCGTGTGTCAAACTCGAGGCTTGCGGGAGGGTTGCCCGGCCAACGTGATTAAACACATGAATCACTGCTGGGAGCCGACGTCCGTATCGGTGTTGCCGCTGCGTAGCCGGCGTTCCGACTGCCGGTAGCTGTCGGGAGGCTGGGTGGAATGAGAACGTCCCGTCGCTGATACTCTCATCCTCGGCAAACGCCAACGAGTCTGTGCAGCGGCTCGTCCAAGTGCGTGTGCTGTTGAGCGTGTGTCTTTTGCTGTGTGTGTGTGTGTGTGTGTTTGTGTGTGACAGCAACGGTATATAGATGAGGGCAATTTCATCCTTATTCCAAAGCAGTGGTCGAAGAGGGTCATCTATCACCGTGAGAAGTTGTATTTTCCGCAGCCAGAGTGAACGAGTTAAAGTGGCTTGTTAGAGAAACAACAAGTGAGGTTGGAAGCTACATGTGTATTTCGGAGACTAATGGGCTTGTGTTTGTGGTCATTAGAACCACAGAGCGATAGAACGAGATAGAGCGAGAGAGAGAGAGAGAGAGAGAGAGAGAGAGAGAGAGAGAGAGAGAGAGAGAGGGGAAGGAAGACATAAGAACAGAGAGCGCGGAGAGGAGGGAGAGAGGCAGGGGCGAGCGCTAACGTCCATAAAAATGATAGAGACCCAGCCCATCCATCCATCCCTATTTTCACGGAGCCGCCCACCCCCCTTTCCTTTCTCCCCCCCACATCCTGACACAATTTACTCCCCTGACTCCGTCCCTCCGCCCCTCCCTCCCATTATTTATTCAGTCACGGTGGGCCATCACCATCACTTTGTCACTTTGAACATGATTGGCTGTGACTCGTGCAGGCTGGTACCACGCTGGCGAGGCGCGACGCCCCAGGAATACTCATGTCCCTTCTAATTGGCCGTAACAACGGGGCGGCCACGGGGGGTGGGAGTGGGGGGCAACCACGGTCAAAAAAACGGCATCGCTAAGACAACTGCTCCCGCTGTTTCTAACCTCGTGGATAGAGTTGGACCGGAGGGAGGCAGTCCTGCTCATGCCAGTGTTCCCAAACTGACTGGCCTGGCGGGTTCACCCTCCTACTGAAGGCTGGAGGAGAGTGAAGGATCCAAGTTTGCTAGTTCGGGGAGCAACTTATCAGAACTTGTCAAATGATGATGCAGGAGTCAAACTGAGTCTGTGCTGAATCAAGGCTGTTAGATATTTATTTAGAGGTCTTTTACTGGTATGTTTAACTGCTTTTTAATTGACCTAGCATATGAGGATGGTATTTCAACCTGTGTGTGTGTGTGTGTGTGTGTGCGCGCGTGCGTGTGCGTGTTTGTGTGTGTGTGTGTCCTTCTCTTAAGGGTGCTACTCTTGTCACTGGCTCAGTGTCAGTCAGCTGCCAGCTATTGATCCGACCTCCTGACCATGTTAGTAGGAGGCTCAGGGTTTAGGAAAGCAAGAAATAAGGTTTGTTTCCTTTTGGCTCTGCATATGGTGATGTCATCATGGGTCTATGTCTCTCATTCAAAAATGCGTCAATTTTGGGAAATATATTTTTGGCATTGAGTGGCTTACAGTAATTAGACATTCACAATGTGGGAGAGAGAGAGAGAGAGAGAGAGACAGAGAGAGTGAGAGAGAGACAGAGAGAGACAGAGACAGAGACAGAGAGAGAGAGAGAAAGAGAGAGAGAGACAGAGAGAGAGACAGAGAGAGAGATACAGAGAGAGTGAGAGAAAGAGAGAGAGAAAGAGAGAGAGAGACAGAGAGAGAGATACAGAGAGAGTGAGAGAAAGAGAGAGAGAGAGACAGAGAGAGAGACAGAGAGAGTGAGAGAAAGAGAGACAGAGACAGAGAGAGAGAGAGAGAGAGAGACAGCGAGACAGAGAGAGACAGAGAGAGACAGAGAAGGGAAGCCATGAATGCTGTTGCCTGGTGTGCAACGTTTCATTGTCCCTTTGCAACAGAACATGTGATCTGTTTAGGGGTGCAAAACCCAAATCTGCAAGATAGGGTGAGTCCCAAAAGATTGGCCTCTTAATACCAGAACACTGAGCAATCTTCCTGGGAATGAAGCCTTTTCATCATTTTCTGTCCAGCCGTTTCTCGTGAGACCATTCCAGAGGCCGGAAACAGGAAGCCATGTGAACAAGCCCTGGGTAGAGGACGAGGAGGAAGGAGGAGGAAGGAGGAGGAGGAGGAGGAGAAGGAAGAGATGGAAGGATCCATCGTTGAGAGAGGAGGACGAGGAGATGAAGGGAGGGGGGCAGAGGGTGAGCTCCATGATTAAAATGGCAAACTTCATCCAATCAACTCCCTTCAGCTGCCGACTGGAGTGGAGTGTTAATGACTTCACCTTGCAGAGGAGAGAGGGGAGATAGGGGAGGGAGGGGGAGGGAGGGAAGGAGCGTGGTGAGGTGGGCACTGACGGACAAAAAGGACAGCGCAGAGGAGGGTGGCACCAAGCGCTGTGGCAGCTGGAGTTGGCACGAGGTGGATGTGACAGTCAGGCCCTCCACGCTGTGCCAATGTGCCTTTCACAGCCCAGCGCCAACAGCGTCTATTAACAGATGTCAGGGGGAAGTCGGTCGTCAAGGGAACGAGCGTCAAACAAAGTGACAAGGGGGACGATTTTGTTTTTCTTTCCTGTCAGGAAACCTGCTTCTACTTTGAAAGACGCTGGGCACTTTATCTGTTCGCTAGCTGCATCGCTTAAGATGTCCTTGTGGGAGGATGCGTCGGGAGAGTAGCTGAGTTTTTTTTTACGGCAGTTTCAGACACGACAGACGGGTTGGGGGCAAGAAAGGTTGAGAGAGAGAAAAAAGCAGGAACGGATGAGTTTCTATTTTGAAAGGGCCAGTCTAGACAGTTGGCTAATGTCAATAGTTGACTTCAAGCGCCGCAGCTGTTGCAGGCGTCATTAAGCAGACGCCTTCGAACACAATGTGATTTAAAGTACAAATGTCCAGCTCCAGTCCTCTGTGGGTGATGCTAGTGTGTGGGAAGATTTCAAAGACTGTGATCATATCCCTTGTGGACCAGCGCTGAGCTACCAAACGCATCAAAACAAAAACAAAACATTTCTCCACACTGCATTCTATAAACATACAGTCTAAATCCCTAACTCCCAGTCCTCCAAACCAGGCCTACTTTTCCCTCCATTAGATATGATGTGATATAACATGATCGGATGGGTCAAAGCTCACCTCTCCACATGGCTTACCTCAGTCAATTCACATCAGATCAGTCATTGCACCCACAACAATGGCCTGAAAAGAAAAGTGCATTTCTCAGAGAAATCGAAGCTTCGGATCCAAACATCCCCCCCGCCCACCCACACCCACACCCACACCCACACCCACACCCCCACCCCCACCCCCACCCCCATACCCTTGCTTTGCTGTCCGCTGCTTGGACGGATCAGGGTTTAAACAGCCATTAAACATTCGCATTTAATGGCCGCGGTATTTTCCGACAATTTAAGGCCCGGTCTCTGTGAAAGGACAGTGCAGCCGCGCGTGGCGGAGAGCTAATTGAAGTCTGCTGACACCATTAGCAAACTGGCGCCCGGGTGATAGGCAGTAATATAACAAGATGCCGGCCGACAGAATACTGATGAAGAAGGTTCCAGTCTTCTATTTGCAGGTCGGACCACGCTTCCCTAAACACTGGGAAAAGGCAGGGGACTTCATCTACGCCTGGCACACGCAGGCATACGGACACACACGGTCGCACGCGCGCACACAAAGGCTGAAAGCAAAACGCACACAAAGCTGAAACTGGCACACACACACACAGACAGACACAATCTCCCCCTTTGCTCTCTCTCTCTCTCTCACACACACACACACACACACAGACAGAGCCAATCTGCCCCCTCACACACACACACACACACACACACCAAAATACCAAATCACGCTTGAGTTCTCTTAAGCTACGAACCAAACCATGTACAACAGCACATGAGAGTCTCCCAGCATCAATCTCCTGGCAGACACGATCACTGCAACTCAATAGTCTCCCTCCGACCGTGATCAAAGTGACACAACAACAGACACCATCACAGGAGCCCAGGAATCCCGATTATTGCTCGGCTCAAAGGTCACTAACATAGCGAGCGACATGGAGCGCTAGACTGGTCTTCAACCAGCTCCGTCTGATGGGGCTGCAGAGACAGGAATCAGTACAGAACATGGCCACATAGAGCAAATACACATAAAGCACATAGACACAGTACATACAAATAGAGCACATACAGATAGAGCACATACATATAGGGCACATAGACACAGTACATACACATAGAGTACATACAAATAGAGCACATACACATAGAGCACATATACATAGAGCACATACACATAGAGCACATACACATAGAGCACATACACATAGAGCACATACACAGAGTACATACAAATAGAGCACATACAGATAGAGCACATACACATAGGGCACATACGTATAGAGCACATAGACACAGTACATACACATAGAGCACATACAGATAGAGCACATACACATAGAGTACATACACATAGAGCACATACACATAGAGCACATACACATAGAGTACATACACATAGAGCACACACACATAGAGCACATACACATAGAGCACATACACATAGAGTACATACACATAGAGCACATACACATAGAGCACATACACATAGAGCACATATACATAGAGTACATACACATAGAGCACATACACATAGAGCACATACACATAGAGCACATACACAGAGTACATACACATAGAGCACATACACATAGGGCACATACGTATAGAGCACATACACATAGAGCACATACATGCAGTACATACACAGAGTACATACACATAGAGCATATAGAGGAGGTTTTAATGGCGGAGCATGGAGAGCCTGTTAAGTGGTGTCACTGTCTGCTTTACAAGTGGTGTCCAAGCGCAAGGTTTGCTGGTCAAAGTAACACAGGCAGGATTTTTACGACCGTCTCTCTGCGCATCTGTCACGCTCCAGAGTTCCACTACCGGATAGGCCGTCTGTCACGGTATGGACACATACACACACACACGGATCCAGGTGCAAACACATGCACAGATTTGATCCTACACATGTGCAGCTAACACGCCCACCTCCTCACAGGTGCATGCGGGCGAGGTTCATACACGCTCGCATGCATGCGTGACCAAGCACCCCTCCCTTGCCCCCCCCCCTTCGAGCAGGGATCGATGGCCTGAATTGATCTGTTCTCAAATGTCGTGTTGTAAGACATTAGCCTCCTCTGTGCTTCATCCATTGCTCTCACCTTGTTGACTCTCTCTGCGGTCTCTCACAGCTTAATCACATAATGTCTCTCTGAGAGTCTATGCAGCGAGAGTTTGCATCGTGTCCTTCTATGCGCACGCACATTGTTGGCGTATGATACACACAAGCATCCTACACACTCCAGCAGGGTTCCGTAACACTTATGGAACATCTTTGATAGGTCGAGCTACAACGACCATCTTTCATCAGGCATCGGGTGGGGAGGAGACATGGTTCTGCTCCACGCTGAATGACAGTGGAATTCCGGCACAGCACAATTAATAACAGTGTGTGCCTGCGTCCGCCCCACTGACTATGTGTTATTGCGTATGTGTGTTTGATACTGTAATGAAAGGGCTTCAGGATTTCACAAAAGGCCAAGAAATCCTGAGTTATGCTGGTTTCCAAGGTCTCGAGGTGTGTTGCTTTTTTTAGAGCAATGACAACAGTCGCATGCAGATGCACGCATCCTCAACCGAGCAGTAGTTACTAGAGTCGACAGGAACTGTGGAGTCGTGCGCGTCGCGCTTGGATGCCTCGAGAGACGCGCTATGGGCTGTATGATGCAAGGACGAGGAGCAGACACGGAGGCACGAGCGTGTGACGCCGCGGGGGGCGCCATGCTAGCACGGCGCGGACCGCTCGAGCATATAGCCCAGTCGAGCGCACTGAGGACTCAATCGACAGAGGACAGAGACTGAGGTGATCGGCCAGAGACGAGCCGCGCAGAAGATAAGTCAGAGAGGAAGCAGACGGAGTCTATGGTGTGGCTGAGAATGACAGGACTAGGGTACGGTGCACCGGTTGTTCTTGTTAAAATAATGCTTTCGCTCTATACTGGTGTCTTTGCTACTTACCACAGGGCTAGACAGATATGGATGTCAGTACAGGTCCAAGCCAGTAGTATGAGAGAATCCTGTTATTGGCTCATGCTCTAGTCAGCGCGCGGGTGCAGGCGCATGAGGCGTGAGAGGCAGAAACGAAGGAAAGAGCAGGTCGGAAGAAGAATGCAGACCGAGAGAGGGCCGCTGGAAGGAATCATCATCGTGCTCTCCCCTCCTGGCGCCCACAGGTGCTGTCGCTCTCTCTTCAGCACGCAGGCTGAAGGCTAATTGCGCCAGAGTATTATCGATTGACATTTTATCCTGAAACCCAGTTTGTGATTGGCGTCGAACTTAGTGTTGTATGGGTTTGTGCTAGATTCGCACCCTGATACACTGTAGCAGTTCAAAATGTGCTGGAACATTGCTGAGGTGTCCCTGTGTGGCTTGTACTGGGCTGAACAGAATAGTTTGTTCTGTATAGCTCCCACTAACCACCCTCTTTATGTGTGTGTGTGTGTGTTGTGTGTGCATGCAGCATGTGTGTTTGTTCTGACATCAAAAGACACTCAGGCTTGCCACACAGGTTCCTGCCAAAGCCAATTTCTTCTAAAAGAAACTATACAAAAGTCCGTAATGCCTGAAAAAAAAAAAACGATTGGACTGTGACTGTGCAGCTTCGACACGTCGTTTGGCAAATCACAAGATCTTCCTCGCCTGGTTTGGCCTTCAAAACCCGTCAGTCACGCAGGTTAGTTCAGCACAGAGCAGAGGAACGTACAGTTTGCTGCACAACAAAAGGAATGAGGGGAGAACCTATACAGTGTGCAACATGGCACACGTTGTTTTGAAATAGTTAGAGGTCTTCATCAGAGGGCCGTTATCCACTAAGGCCTCTTCAGGCTCTCCCTGAGCTTCAGTTAATGTGCACTTTGGCCGCTGTGATGACAGAGAAAACATGAAGTGGCGCATGTGTACTGGAAGTCTATATACTAGACTGACTGTGGTTTGGAACTAGCCAAGAAAGTAGCATAGATCGATGACAGAAATGCAGCCTAGAGAAAGCTTCTGAGAGATGCTGGGAAGAGGAAGGATGAATGAGGTTTTTTCCAGACTGATGTAATGGTCTGAATCAGGAAGTCAGAGAAATACTGCTCCACAATGCCGGACAGACACCGAACAAAAGAAGAGGGGAGGGGATTTAAAAAAACAGAGAAGTGGCAAACAGCGTGCATTATAAGAGAAATGAAAAACAACTTGTCGAGGACAAGTGAGGACGGACACACAAGGTAAGATCATTCCAGCTTCCACTGTTGTTTGTAAGATATGGTGATGATGCTAGCAATGTTAATGAAGCTAATGTTCAGTTGTTAGACTGTTTTATCTGGATCCGAATTTTCTGGGATTTGAAATCCCATGTTTTGTTACCAAGGATCAAGTAATCAGATGGATTTTTGTGCTAATTATTCAAAGCAATATTGGATTGGAACACGCTTATCTAGATACAAACATTTCAAGATGACCAGGTTCGGATTCCCAGTGTTAAAATGGTACTACAGTCAACAATGTAAGCAGCTAGCAACATAAAGAACAGGTTGGATACCCATCTTGGAGTCATATTTATATATTTTGATTTTGAAGATACCGAAAATGACTAAATAAAACAATTCAAACAGTCAGAGCCAATACAATGTGAATATTAAAAAATTGTGAAAAACCTCAAATGTTTAAATGTCCAGTTTAAGTTTTGGACAACAGATCCCAAGTCTCTCTTTGATAAAATGAAGATGGGGAACTGTGATTTATTAATCTGACAGATTAATCGGAACTTTCTCTTTCATATAAATTAATCTACAAGGACCATGCAGTATAGCATTTTTTGAAGATAGTTTGAATTGACCAATTTCAAGCTTTCAAGATTTCAAGAAATCCACCTTATATCAACCTTTCTGCTTGGATCATAATGATTTAGAGATTTTCGATCAAAGGTTTCCCAGTCCTACAAAAACATTTTGATCAACACATATTGAAGGTTTGATCCAAATCAGAACCAAGACTGGATTACGTGCTCTATTCCAATTTCAGGATTCTTTTTTAGAAGGAGAGAACCCATTGATCCAATTCAATCGCCAAAATCCCTTAAGACCATCTCTGATTAACCGGCGCCTGCTGATGATCATAATAAGAACAGAATGTATAGTAGGATGAATGCTTGCTAGATGCTAACAGCGATAAAACAGCTAACACTGATGGTGACACTGATGAGAAAGGACACAGAGCGTGGCAGAACTGACTGGTAGATGTAGGAGGAGTGGTGAGCAGACTGACAGTACGGTGGACGACTGCTCGAGTGCTTAGGAATAATACCACCGGCTGGATGTCTAAATACAGCACATACCTCCAAGACTCTGCGGTGCATAACAAGGCTGCAGGCTTTTTGACAAGCCCAAAGTAGGACAAACTGAGCTGAACCAAGGAGGGAGAAGCACTGATTAAGGTGCTGATGTAATGACATCATGATACAACTCTGCAATATTTTCCTGTGATCGCTTCCTTTTGCTCAGGTTGGAAACCTCGTGTAGCTCCAGGCGACCAAGCTCTGAAATTGTCAAAGATGGAAGGTGTTATTTTCTCGCCTTCATCTTCTGAGGTAAACTTTTCCCATAACCCCAGTTGTCAAGCTGAGATTGAGCCCTCGGGCCTGGTGGGGTAGCTCTGAGAATAGGATGAACATCATACCTAATACCATAACAGTTTGTTTGGACCCCCCATGTCCGTGGCTCTGCTCCCTTGACACCCCAAATACATCTGGCTTCTTCCAAAAGTCTGCCTCAGCCAAATGCCTTGTTTGACACAATTTCCAAATTCATAAAGAATATGTGGGAGCTGTTATGGAACTGGGACAAAGTTGAGGAAAGGAAGCGTAAATCTAGAGTTTGCTGCCTTGCCGGAAAAGCGTGTGAGGGGTGCTGATTCCTGGAAATGACTGTGGTTTAACGGCACAAATCTGCACAGCAGTGAGCCAAAGGAAATGGAGTTCACTTTCGCATTGTTAGCCGATGAACCTTTCACCTTTCTGCTTTCCTCCTTTCACCCACTTTGAAAGATGCTTATTTTCTTTTGGCATTCGTACCTTTCTGAAAAGTACAAAGCTGCCCTACTTTTATTAACTGCTCAGGAATGTTGTTGTCGGGAAACACCTTTCAAGACCACATAATAGCTTTACGAGAAGGGAAAACATCGAACATCGTCTTTGTGTACATAAGGCAGGACTCTCTGTCTTTTTGACTGTCTAGGCCGGCAAAAGTCCTTTGGTGTGTGCAGCGGCGATTCAATGTTTTCATAGGGGGGATTTCTCTCAATTTCCCTGGCGTGCAGGAGCTCTGAGTGGCAAGACAGTGTTTGTGTCACCTCAGCAGTGAGACTCCTTCGACCGAGCCCTGGCGGTCACCCAGCACAAACCTCTGCTGATGAGCGTTAGCCAGGCTGTCACCTACAGCTGCGTCCAACACAAACACACACATCTGACATGGAAGGTGACAAGGCCTTCTAGCTGCGGTGGAGGAGGAGGGTGGTTTTTCTTTCTTCATAAGTTCAAGTTGCACCGAGTGTTGCGAAAGTCGATGACAAAAAGCACACTCGATTACTTTTTCTCCCCCGACAGGCAGACTTTGAAGTTTTGTTCAAAAAAGACTGTCGTTTAGACTTGTTTCATTTGCTGAGTGGAAATGGAACAGTGAGAGTTTTGGAGGTTGAAATTGGATGTGACTCATTCCCAGTTGATCAGAATTCAGAATTCCTTCAAGAAATACCAAGGATTTCCATTCATTCATTCATTTCTGCTGCTCATTCCTGTTAGGGATTGCAGTGCTGCATGCTCCAGTTAGGGGTTGTAGGTGACTGGAGCCTATCCCAGTGACTTTGGCCCAAGGATTTCCAACCCTTCCTACTCTCAACATTGGCATTGGTGTTTTTTAAATACATTATGGTGTCAGTGACTGGCATCAACCTTTTCAGCTTTGATAAGTGCCACACATCCTGCCTGAACAAACCAGGAATTTACCATCTATGTTTGCTCGTTTGTGACTATTTGTCATCATGTGAAGAGTAAAGCTTTCGTGGGTGATATCGTAGGGGGGTAATGATCTAAAGAAGCCCCTGGTGAAATTCAAACCCCCCTCATAGGAGACAATGAGTCTGACAGCGCTGAAAAGCTACCATCAACTGTGATTGGATGATCACAAAAGAGGAAAGCAGAGGGGGAATTTCGTGAGACTAGAAGTTGATCTAAAGAGGTTGGAAAGAGCCACACTTGGGAAGGATTCAATCATATGCCGTGATTGGATTTCCTCAGAATGTCCCTGAGAGGAAGCCAAATCTGAGAGATGCACCAGGTAGATAAGGAGACATGTGAAAGCAAGCACACAAACTAGATAACAACCCCCATCCCCCCAAAAAAACGTGGATTGAAGCCAACAAATCCGTACCTCAAACAGCTTGTTTGTTTGAAATGGCGCTTTTGTTTACACGGTTAATTATTCTCGGTGGTCGCACATTACCGTGTTTTAAAACCCGTGGCTGTGGAAGTGCAGCGGAGGGGGTCGATGTTCCGGGCATTCAGAAGCAGAGGAGAGAAAAAGAGGCCGTACCTGCCTCTGATCGCCTTCCTCAGATTCTCTCTGTTGCAAAACAAAATCCGCTCCCTGCCTTTGCCTCTCTCTTCACCCTTCTCACTCTGAGACAAGATATGTTTTCAATAAACTCTGGAGATGCGTGCACACTCGCCCACTAACACAAGTATTCTCCAAGATATCCATGCACACACGATCCCCCTGGCATGCTCTATCGCTCTCTCATCACGGCAGGATTAAGACACTAGGACTCTACGGCATCTCCTGCAAACAAAAGAAGAAATCAAACAAGCAGCTCCACAAATACCAATGAAATTCATTGTTCTCAGCTCCCGCTAAACCAGCTAGCGAGGAAAATAGGGGGTCTCAACTACCCCAGAACCGTACCTATGGTTTACGTTGATGGTACTTTGATGCAAGGATTGATATGTGGGTTGGCACATTGTGCTCCCCTTGTAGGTTACAAGGCCCAGCCAGAATGGAATACATATATGAATATATGTATATATATTTATATAACATATCTTGGCTCAGAGTGATATATATATATATATACATATTTATACATATACATATATATATATATATATATATATATTTATACATAGATATATATATATACTGTATATACATACAGTATATATATACACATATACTTATGCACTGTAGATGCATCAGAAAAAGGGGTAATGGATAGAGGTTTGTCTTTCAGGTTGTATTCAAACATGAGGGTTACTCGGCAACGAAATACTGGTACTGCTCTTCGTGAATGCCATTTGAACTGTTTTTCATTGGACGGTCTTTCGTAGTGTTGACAGTGTGGGGAGGTGTGGCGGAGTGATGTTTAATATTCTCACACTGTTTCATTATAAATCATCACCTCATAATCGAGGAGAAATATTAATTTTAGATCCCTTCCTGGGAAACCTCATTCATGCTTGTTAGCTCTTCAACTGGTGAAGAGGACATGGCATGCAGCTAATCGCTCTGGGGTCATCTCAACCCAGGGAGTCTGAAGCACATCAAATCACCCAATCATATATCGCCACCATCGGATGAACCGAGTAACCTTCCTATCCGGGAACGAAGCCAGGATGAGAGCTATGTTTGGAATGGAAATCCAAATTTATCAAATACGCTGACAAAGTGCAAGCAAACACCAAACGCTAATCCCACCACCCACCGGGCAAACATCACCCAATGTGTGAGCATGGACGTGCATCTTTTTAGCTTGAGGCTGGCTAGCTAGCTAGCATGTTTAAACCTAAACCAGATTAGCATCCCTGATTCTGCAGGATGCATCCCTGATCTCCTCAGAGCTCATTTCTGACGGATAACCACCCCCACCATCACCACCACCACCACCTTCAAACAGGAGTTTACCTTCCTTCCCCACATCAAAGCTTTCCAGCTTTGGGGATTACAGAGAGGGGGTATATGGGCAAACATGGCAACCATTTACAAGCTAGACAAAAGAAAACAAGGATCTTTGAGATGTCCTTTCCTTCACAGATTAGATGGGGGTTTACCAGAGGGGCCCTAATTCTGATTACACAGAGAGGGCTCGTTTTCAGTGGAATGAGAGGAGCCTGGATTTAATGAGCAGTCACAACATACCTCTAGTGAAGCAGGGGAGCTGGAGTTGTCATGGCCAAAAGACTGACAACACTCTTACATCGGTAGATGACTGTAATCGGCCTTCATGGTGAAGTATCTCACTGCGTTGTGGTTCAGAGACGTGGTTGCTTGAGCCAAACTACTGCTGATGAAAGCCAAGGCATTGCCGATACTTAAAGGGCTGCAGGGACAATAGCTCAGGGCGTGGGTTTGCTGGCCATTTAGGGCCATTATTAAAAAATCTATATGCTGGCATTTAAAAGCCCAAATCCTGATGCAGCATGTAGTCAGCTGCTGGAGATGATTAAATCCTGGCTTGTCGTTGCAAACAACATAAAACATTGTTATCTAGGATATTACAATAAAACTAAATGTATGTATAGCTACAGTGTATGGAACTGACGACGGGACTGGCTGTTGACATTTTGTATTGCGTCCGTAGGGACAAGCTAACAAGCAGCAATGAAATGATTATTGGTAGGGTCAGTGGTAGCTTGATGTTAATGGTTTGATGAATCCACCATGTGGTCGCAGATGGTGAAGCTAAGATAATCAAGTCTCCCTTAGTCCCTGTGTGGTCGTACAGCATCTGCGCTAGCATCGCTAACGGCGCCAAACCAACCACTTTGACCATCTTTTTTTCTTTCCGTCAATATTTCGCCTGCCCTTTTCGAAGGGTATAGTTGAAGCACTGAAAACCTGTTCTCCTGAGTAGGACAACATGGCCTTCATGTAGCCTATGTAATGACTCAGTGGATCGATCTCATAGCATAGACAAGGATCAATAGGTATCTGATTTTATGAAGCCTGTGAATTCACATGTTGAGATGTGATAGGATGTTGATAGAGCAGGTGTAAAGCAGATTGTGACCAGGGTTGACAGTTAACCCTCAGTTTACAAGATGACCTCATCTGTCAGTGTCTCCTCTCCATCTCGCTTTTACAGTTGGTTTTCCATTTCAATTCCATTCATTGGAAAACATCCCTTGAATAACAATTCTGTCATATGAATTAGGTTGTAAAGAAAACAACCTTGTGAAATTGATCATCAATACCGTCATATGAAGTGTAGGGTTTGTCAGACTTCCCAAGGCAGAATATTGAACTTAATCTGTTTTTACGACTTGCTTTCCTCAGGAGCAAGTGTTGACGATAAACCTGCTCGTTAAAAGAAATAAAAGGCATCTTTTTACAGACCTGCTAATGTGTGCTTTTGTACTCCTGCGAATTAAAAAAAAACTTCTCTCTACTAACCCTGAACCTTCGCTCAGGAATATCAAAAGCAAATCTATCCTTTGAACCAGTTCCCCTGGCTCTGTGGTGGGAGTCTGAGTTCAGGGACTCCCTCTCCCCACCACAGGAACCCTCCTTTATGGACTGGGAACGGCGAGTGTGCTGAGGCATCAGAGCATCTCATAAACAGCGTCTCGTGGCCTTCAGAGAGCCAGATGCCCTCAAAGTTTAGGGCAGCGCAGAGGGGGAAGTGAGTGCGATCGAACGAGACAGGACGTCTGTCAATATGGTCCTTCACCGCGTGGCCATTAGCGGTTAAGGGGAAAGCACCGTACATTAGAGCGTTGTTGCTTACGCGGCGCACGTATTGCAGAGTCAACAAACAGGACGTCGGCCCCTCCACGCTCAAGTTTCTGCAAACGAGAGTCTCTAAAATGTCAAGAAAAACACTGCTAAAATACAGATGCAAATGAATAGCACATGACCAACCTCATATTGCTAATACCTCTATACAGTAGCAGACTTCCTCCAGACTGTTGGAGTCCAAAACTGCAGATGGTAAGTGTCGATTCCAAGAAAGAGCCCAGCACTCCTGACGTTGTTTCTCTGTTGATTGTGAACACATGTAGAGTCAAAATTCATTGGAAACCTCAATTGCAGGGAAATTACCCATTCAAGATGGACAACTGATAATGTTACCCAGAAGCGAAAGATTTTTGCTCAGTAGAGGCTACAGGAGCGTGTTGTCAAGGAGACGTGTAAAAGCATAGATGCGCAGACTAAGCGGCTAACATTTGGATATCACCACATCTGAATGATCGCTTTGGTCAAGCGCATAATGATGGAAGGGTGTGTTCTGACTCCTGGGTAATATTAAGAAGTAAAAAGTAGTGACACAGTCTGAGAAAGATTGTTCCTGGCAGTGACTAATTACTGACACACACTCAAGTACATTTGCAGAAATTGCAACATTTCACAAAGAGAAACACATGCTTATTCATCTTCCTGGGGAAACTGAATGATGGCAAGATGTGCTCATGTGAAATATCCTTTGTGTGAAAGTCGCTAATGTCATACTGGTGTTGAATAAAATGAGGACTAATGAGGACTAGTGTGATTACTACTGTAATTCATTTGTTTATATTTTCATTATTGTTGCATGGCATTATGTGTTTCAGACGAGGCTAATTCCTGAACACCTAACATAAATCTCTAGTACTCTGGTTTGAAAAGTACTGCATTACTTTGTAAGCTACTGCGCAGTTAGACCAAACAGTCAAAGCTACTTTTTTTTTTGCAATCATATGTATTCAAACTCAGCGCTAACTGTGTGATGGCCACACATCAGAAACATGAGGACTCTCTTAGTAGGGACACAGGAATGTTGTGGTACATTTGGCCTTTAGTTAATGAACTCAGCCTAAATGCTCCAGCCTCCCAGTTGCTTAGTAGCGTCCATGGATAAAAAGAATTCTCTCTGCACCACAGCTCAGCAGTAACTGCTATTTCTGTGTTTGTGTGTCTGTATGTAGGTTTGCACGTGTGAGAGAGAGTCAGATGTAGAGATGGTCATAGAGCGAGAGAGAGCATTTGCCTTATATTTAAATCCTTCTGGGTTGGGATTAGCTCTCGTTAGATTTTGTATGTTAATGCAACGGTAAAATGAATGACAACAATGTTCAGTGTAACTGGCCCTGCTAACGCAGCTGGTCACAGCTTGGTCGCCCCAGTTGAAATTGTCTAGAAACTCCTCTACTGTGCATCCAGGGGAGGATGAAGAGATTCATTTGCATAATCCACCCAATTGTGAATTGGTAGACTGTAAATTGTTCCCCCAAAAATTGTTTGACTGTTGGCATGTTTTAGAACTGCCATTACAAAACTGGAATCATAATTAGTAAGAACAAACACTTATATTTTACAAACACTATTTGGAGTGAACTAGTATGGTCTCTGGATTATAACCTTCCGCTTGACCTGGTTTCCAACGTGCCAAAAGGGTTTAGACTAAAACTTCAGACTGGCAGTGTTTGATACATACAATATTAGACCTGTCCCCTCTGGCCTCGGATTACCAGGGGCGCACAGACAGAAATCCACCTGACTCATCGTTATGACAACTCAGGCTAGTGTCAGAACTTGAATTTATCTGCCTAAATCCCAAATGAATGTCAAACTGTTTTCATAAGGAGGGTTATGGCCTTCCTCAACTATCTTTGCGGAACTTGTGTGAGTCACCGCATTAGAGCTGGATCATATTGAACGCTATTACCGCAGAAGCTTCGGCACTCTGGGTAATCTAGCTTCAACAGCAATTAAGTACGGGATGAATTCCGACAAGCTTTAGAGAAGTAACCGACAGCCCCAGCAGCTTGTGTATTATGCAGGGACGGGGGGTTGGGGGGACAGGGGGAGGGGGGATTCTGTCATTGGGAGCGAAACGGTTGGCTAAAAGCGTGAAATGCTGTGTGGCGTAGTCGGCGAAAAAGGTTTCACGGCGAAGCAGTTATTATTGGACTTCATGTTTAATTAAAAAGTTGCTTCCAGTGGACTACTTGTGTCACACCAGGTTAAAGTGTTGTACCAAGTTGTGGCCATTAAAAGAGGATATGGTCTGATTGCTTGGCTACACGTCACTGCAAACTCACAAGAGAAACGGACCACCAAACCTTCCTCACGTGGAAACACAGAGATGCTCTGCCTAAAACGGTGACAACAATGGACACAATGTCAAGTTATTTGGTCCCACTTTGCTCTCTGTTGGATCGTTGAAAGTAGCACCCTCCGACCCCAGAAGCACACACACACACACACACAAACACACATATAAAGGGTTCAGGAGACCATGAACACATTGCTCAACACCAGCCTTCGGGTTGCAACATGCAAACACAGGGCGAGGCTAAATACACGTTTAACACATTTACAGACACCTAGTGAAACCTATGGGCACAGTTATACTCGCAAAATGTATGAGAAAATGTAACCTAACTGGCACTTGTAATTCAAGTTCAAGTTCAAGTTGTGCTTTATTGTCATTCCGCTACATGCGGGTGCATACAGTGGAACGAAATGTCGTGCCTCACAGAGCCACGGTGCTACAGAAGTACAGACATACAACAGTACAAGCAAACGACAATCAATTTAAAATAAATATAACAATTTTCCTATACATAAACTAAACAGGATACAAACTATACAAACAGTACGAATACTTACCGATGTGCATGTGCAGAGAGTATTGTACATGTGCGAAGAATAGATACATATCATTACAGAGTCTTTAGTGCAGTTTGTGTACAGGGTGTACAGGGTTAATTCTGTTAACGGTTACTGTGGCATCAAACAGTCATGTGTTTTCAACATCTACTGGATATCAACATGATTCAACGTCAACTTTTTTGCTCGGGGGTCAGGAGTTCTCAACTCAAACATGAAACTCCCTCTACACAGTGTGTGTTTGTGTGTGATTAGCTGTGAGAAGAGTGAAAGATTCCTTCTCTTCATTCCATTCCTCTCTCTCCCCCGTTTCTCTCCCTCCCTCTCTCACCCTCTTCCCCCCTCTCTCACAATCCATCCCTCCTCTCTACTCCTCCTTGTCTTCCTGTCCTTTGTCTGCCTCTCACCTATTTCCACTTTCCTTTTCTCGCTCTCACAGAACCGTTGGCTGCAATTGGTCCAACCGGGGCCCACCCTTCTCAGTGTCGACAAGTGAAACAGTGGAGAGCTTGATGATTTGTCGGTGAGGAACAGAAGACAGAGGACTGCGGTAAACCACCCTTGAGAGGCTAAGAGGAATGCGTTTCCACTATCACACAGGTAAATCACCACCCCGTCCGTTATACTATATACGCGTATTGTGGTTCTGCAGTAATCTCAGTGACATCATATCTGTTTCTGTGTGGGGTAGCTGTGCAAATGCTGGGGTAAAACGAAGCAAAGGTGATTATGGATCAGTCTTTTCTTCGGACGGCGCTGCTTCTGCTCACAGTTCACACGGCGCTCACGGTGGGAGGTAAGGCTCCGTCGAGTTGCAACACGTCTTTTACGACCTGCAGCGTTTGCGAATCGCAGTCTCCTTCCAAAAACCGTCGCTAATTTGCAAACGTCTGGTTTTGTTTTCCCTCAGATTTCATCACTAGCCCCTCACGTATGGTCCAGTGTAACCAGAACGTAAGCCTGCTTTGCCAAACACCATCGTCGGCCGAAGTCTCAAAAGTGCAGTGGGCCTATCTGAAGACCATGACAATCCTATGTAACTCCACCAAAAAAGACGAAAACTACAAATGCACCCTATGGGGCAATGGGTCCCTGGAGCTCACCATACTCGGGTTTCAACCGGGAGATCAGGGAGACTACGTCTGCAAAATCCAATCAGTACAGGAAGCATATGACATAAAGACCTCTGTCACTCTGGATGGTGAGAGCAATGTGCACTGTACTGACGAGAATCAGAATTCTAGATTGATAGGCAATGGAACCGAGGCCCACAGAGCTGTCTGGGGTCTGGGGGCAATACTCCTGGTAAGCCACATGCTGATTAAGCTCTGGGCCTAACTGCTTCCTGCTTTATGTCTGACATGATCTGTGAGGGAATGATTAACTCCACAACCAGGATGTTGCTGGGCCCATATGATAAGTTAGAGCATGTTGTATTGTCTGGGGACTTTAACAAGGTTCAAAGGTGTGTTGTGGTTTCCTGGAACCCTGAGCAAAGACAGATAAACGGGGCCAATAAACTCTGAAGGGTTCGCTTGTTCTCGGGCTCGTTTTCAGCGCCCATCTGGAATGTGGGTTAATGGGAGTTTGTACGTAGACAGGTAGAATATGGCAAATTTCGATGCACACATCTTTTGTTGGCGTCTGAAAACTCTTGTTTGCAGTTTGATACTGCCCTCTGCTGTAAAAAGTGTAAAGGAGTTTTAAAACCAATTTACCGAGGACACCACGTTCCAAATGACTCCAAGGCGATGAATACGTGTGTTCATTAAGCAGTAGAGCTGTAAAACCTTGTGAATGGATATTTACCCACATGTAAGTTCACTTCAGCCTTGCACCTGGAAATAGATCCTCCTGTAGGTTAACACTACAAGCCCCAGCTTTAGCAAACATGATTCAACTAGTCAGTTGAATCATGGTGTGCTGGGGTTGGAATGACAACCTTCAGGCTTAGATGTGGGGATTTATGTTGGGTTGGGATTGTGAGGCTTTGAAACAAGGTACCTTTCTGTGAGGACAACCACCCATTTAAACCTCTCTCACACACACACACACACACACACACACACACACACACACACACATTGTCACGACCACTGGCCTGTGTTTCCCTGTGTCTGTCTTTGTCTTCACCCATGTCTCGTGTGGTTTCAGTTCTCGTCAGTGCTACTGCTTGTCACCTGGGTCTTGTTTGGTTCTGTGTATTTAGGTTCCTGTTTTGAGTCCAGTCTTTGCCTTGTCTTTACCCTTGTTATTGTGAACATCTTGCCTGTTTCCTGGTTCACAAGTGATCTTGAACCGTATCTGTCTCTCCTGTGTTTGGGTCCTACCCTTGCACTCACCTGTAACACAGACACACACACTAACACACACACAATGAGACATTCATGTTATATGTGCTTAATTGAACTCAGACCAAACTAAATCTTTCTGATTCATGTGCAGCGTGGCAGCACATTTCAGTGCCCAAAAGGGTACAGGGTCAATATGTAATTAACCTGCTTTATTTCAGGTTTAAATGTTGAACCCTTGGGACGGGGGGAGTTGCAGAATACGAAGAGATCATGAGGGTTAAAATAATAGATTCCGGGTTCTTCCGGCAAGTCCAGGCAGGATGTGAGATACAAGAGAGACTCTAACGACTGGAACGGCCTCCAGCAGTACATTTATGAGGTTGAATGTCATAGAAACTTACCATGTAAATATCATCAATCAATACATTTTTCAAACAACTATTTGGTACATTTGTAGTTAGTTTGTCATGATTGTCTGCTCCAATGTTTTATTTTGCTTAAACTTGAAATGTCAATTTTTCTTAATCATTAACTGTATTTCAAAGCTGGAGCATGTCTAAGCAAAAGTAATCATGTCTCAAATAACCTCAACTGAATTTATGAAAGATAAATGGAACAAATTGTTTATTTTAACAGTGCAGTATGCCAATGATTTTTCCAGTGACGTTAAATAATATTCTACCACAAAGTGGCAGCAGAGATGCATTTCTGGGAACAGGAGAAAAAAGGCAGGTCAAGTCCAGCGAGCCTGAAGATTCGTACCGTCACAAGCTTGTTCACGGTTCACTTCATCCTGTCAGTGGCTGCAAAATCGAAGTGCTTTGTTTCAGATGTTTTGGGGTCAAGTTCATAAATGTCTAGTTTTGTTGTCATCGTTGGTGACGTTAAACGTCCCTCTCCCGATGGAAAAGCGGCCACGCCTCAGTCTAAAGTGTCCGGAGGCCTGGTGACATAACAGAAAAGGGTTTGAAGTTGCTCCTCTTTGGACACTCCACAGACACACACAGAGTAGCAAGCACACGATGAGTTCACCTAGTTTTGAGTGATTACACACACGCATACTCAAGCAGTTTAACTCTCTGTCTCCCTGACAAACACACACACACACACTTTCTGCCAAACACAGACTCTAGAATCCATGGAGAATGCTCACAGGGAAAAGGGAAGCTGCCCCCGTTGCCATGGTGACCTAATGCAACCCCCCACTCCAGCATGTCGAGACAGTGTACGCGCGTGTGTGTTTGTGTGTGTGTGTGTGTGTGTGTGTGTGTGTGTGCAGACTTTCCTCACAGGCCAATTAGTCCGGCCCGTGTTATCTGTACTCAGAGAGGCACACATTAAAGCCCTTTAACAGCCTGGTCCACAGTCAGGTGAACTGACAACAGCTGCTCATATCAACCACAGAACTGACTGAGGGGAGGGGAGGGGAGGGAAAGGGAAAGGAGAGGAAGGGAAGGGAGAGTGGGGGGGGAGGGGTTGGGGCGAGGGGAATTCGATATCAACAGGAGACCAGACTTGTATCATAAAGAATAAATCATTAACCTAGGCCATTTTTAGTCAACAGCTGCAGTGGGTGGGGAAGGTCTTTCTGTGTTGGGGGGGGGGGAAGCTAGGCGCGAAAAGGAACTGTTGAAGGATGTGTTTCGCTACCAAGCACTAATGCAACCAGCTCTTACAACACAGAGCTAAGTCAGACATCCACCGTCTTGATATGCGCGACTTGGTGGGCGTTGCGGCTTTCTGTTAGGACGTCCTCCACATTCTTTTGTCTGCCGTTACCCAGCATCGGGAGGCTGCTATCATTGTGCCATAAGCTCAACAACAACACTTCTTTCGCTGCGTGTGCAAAGTGAATCTAACATGTATCATCCAATTTAGCCACTCGATCTACTGTCAACGCGCGTGTACTCCACCTGCAGTCCGACATAAACAGCGGTGCTAACCCTGCCGACTGAGCGCCGGTCTCACGGTACAACTACAAGTTCAGAATCACAATCAAGCACATACAATCAAAATCACACAAGTTTGTAGTTGCCTAAGTCCATGACGGGAGACCAGGCGTCGTGTTCGGACCCATCGTACTCCCAACACGCTTGCTACACCATCCGTTCCCCTTCGTGCTACAGCGAGAGTACACTCACTCCATTCCCGCTCCTCAGCGGCGCTGTGCTTTAAAGTTCTGCCTGTGCATACTCCTCGTAAGACGTGGACAGTCTTTACGTAAAACGCACGATTTGTGAGACCACATAAACTGTACACGCAGCCGGGGCCTTCCTGTGGTTGGATTAAATACTGCCGATGGCGCCCTGGCGCACCTCGTGCGCGCCTAACAGAGCGAGTGCGGACCGTGGGTGTGCCGAGAGAGTCGGACCGAGTCGTGCTCAAGACTGCTTTGAACTCATTTCTATTGTCAGTCGTGACACCTCACAGGTTGCAACGCATTGCAGTGAGTACAGGAATAGCAGTGCTAAATGGATACATGTAAACACCAGGTAGGAGAAGAGTGTTTGTCTGCACAATGATGCAGCCTGCCGCACGGAACAAAGAATGTGGCGTCACAATAGCACAGGTCATCGCAACATGAAATGCTAAACAAAGAGATAGGTGTTAGACGGTGTGAGAATATTATGCTGCTGGCTATGTCATCTTCCTCAAATGCAACATGGAAGGGATGGGAAAGGTTTGGTCCAGTGGGGCCACCGTCACCCAGGATTTGAGGTCTGCGTGTAACCAATCACAACATGCTTCCCTCATGTCTTTGCTTATCAAGCCATCTTCATTGAAATACAAGCTGTTTACACAGCTCTCCAGCATGTGCTGAACATTTGTTCTCCCCATTCAACTGATGCAGGAGACCTAAAAGAACACAATAGCGAGGCACCGTCCTAATTCTAGTTAACTCACACGGACTGCATGTGGACCGACCAAGATATTGTGTTTTTGAGGAAAACCTGTGTTCATTTGAGTCTGCGAAACTATTCCTGGACAACATGTCCCTCGGCACCTCCGTAACACGAGAAACAGGTGAGCAGGAGGAGAGGTCAAAGGTCATATGACCTGCGACTTCCAGCTGCCCCGCCTGTCAACCTTCGCCACAGCTCTGCTCATTACAGAACCCAAGGTTCTGCTGGCCATGTCTGGTCCCTCTAACTAGGGAGGCCCGGTTTGTTGTTTCGCACTCGGCCGTTCCAACCGTTCTCCCTCCCGCTCTGTTGATTGGCTCCAGCTGTTTGTCAAGGCCAGTTGCCATGACTGTCCACACAGCCTCTCGTCTGACAGCGTGTCTGCGCTTGTGTGTGTGTGTGTGTTTGCGTCTGTGTGCGCGCGTGCGCGCGGGCTCATGCCTGCATGTGCTATAGAATTCAATTTCTATGGTGGTGAGCTTTTAGAACTGCGTTCACACGCTTCTTTGGTTTTAGTTGCCATGGGAGACTAAACCCAAGCCGGTCATACTCTGATAAGGCGATGGACTCCAAGAACAGAGAGGATCAGATAACAGAGACATGTAGCTCAGGTTGGTGCTGGCTACAAAAACAATAAGATGAGATAAAATACACAATATCTGTGGATTCATAGGTTGCAGAAGAAGATCCAGGGTATAATTTGGAGGGAGATCTCCCAGTCGGGTCTCATCCACAGTGAGTGAGTAACATGTCCACAACACAGCTTGCCAAGGTTCTCACTCATGCCATAATGAAGGGTAACTACCAGTGTGGAAGGTGCCAGAACAAGTGCTGATCTACAAGGCAGGAACGCCTTCTGATCTGGATTGGTTTACATCACCTTTCTGTGACAGCTGTCTGAACTGGACGCCTACTCATGGATCACACACTACTTATTTTAGCTTGCCTAACTGCTTTGTTTTCAAGACTCTGACTAGAAAAATGGATCTACTGCCTGCTATGGCAACGTGATTTTGAATGGCCACAGCCTATTTCACCAACCAATTTAACACAGCGGGCCATTTTAACCCATGCGAAATTGAATTGTTCACTGAATTAATTACACCAGAATTGACCAAGTTATTCTATTTCACATTACATCAATGCTACATCCATCCCCGGAAAGCCAAACCTAAAATTATGGATCGTGCAAGGCAGAAACCTGAACTGTAAGCTGTAGGATGTATTGATCCACTCTACCAATCGATACAGTACAAGCACTTCCCAGTAGCTTATGCAGTCAGACACGTCACCTTGAAGAAACTGACTTATGACAAGCTTATGTCACAGGCAATACCGGGTAAGACTGTTTCTGACTGACTTTTTATGGAGCTTTTCGCCTCTTGGCTCTTACATCAGTGGATAATAGTTCTGAGGGGGGGAAAAAAAGATTGAGAGGTCCTGTCGAAGCACAATCTGCAGTTAGTCCGACCCGTGAACCTCCCATTCAGAGAGACCTGCCGTCGGTTTAATAACCAGGGAGACCACGGCTCGATACACTCAGCAGCGCAGGCATCTCTTGATCAGCGCCGACTCAGGGTCAATCTGCTTCCAGGGCGTGCGGTCCAGATGGTGCTCATTAGCAAGGAGAACCCCTCGCACCTTTCACTAGACACCTCTGCTCCGGACCGCTTCCTCCTCATCGTAGGCTTGGGAAAGGGCGGGGAGGAAAGAGAGGGGTGGTGGTGGTGGTGGGGGGGGGGTGTTATGGTTACACAAGGAGGGATGTTATGCAACATATGGCCCCCCTGCCTCCCGTTTGCCCTGTCATAATACTGTCTGTCACCAAATAGAAAGTCACGGGTCTGCTGTCTCTTATTGATACGGTCCAGTCACCCATTAAGCCACTGAGTGCTTCAGGGAGCACGATAATACTTTGAAGCTGGGAGAATCTGGGAGTGTGCGTATGAGTGTGTATTATGCAAGTGCTGAAAGGCAGACAGGAAGGGGGGGGAGGAGAAGGCAGGGCAGGGTCTCTGTGAAAAGCGGGGACCCTGAAATGGAGAAAGATAGCTCGCTGGGGCGTGAAAGAGATGACTTTGAAAGGGTTTGCACACACATTCAGACCATCATTTGGGCCATCTTGGGCTCTTGTTCAAAAAGACATCGAGAATGACAGAGGGACGCCTCAGTAAAAGAATCGGCGCATCTTTGAGAAAAAAATGCAAGCGCAGTTCCTTTACGAGCAGGAAGTTCTCACTGCAGGGTAGCTTCTGAAGATGCAACCTGTGAAGCTGTTACCCGAGTGTGAACAGTTACAGCTCTTTTTCACATCAGAGTTCCTACAATGTTTTGAAATATTTCATCTGAGGACATCACGATACTTCTGAAACTAAATTCCACATTACTGCTCAATTCCAACTCCAGACCTTCTCTTCGAACCAAACGAAAGCATGGCAGCTAAACAAAGACATCTGAAGCCACGATCGAGGCTTGGGACGCACTTGACGCCAAGGCCACGCATCGACTGATCCACCAATCTCGCACCTCCGCCCGACTCGACACCATTGTTGACTGGCAGAAGGAAACAGAACGTCGAAAAGCCCTCCCGCACCATGATAAACAGGGACAAAGCCCATGCTGTGTTTGGCAAAGGGAACAGGCACGGGCCAGAAGGACGACTTGAGCAAAATGCCAGCCAATATTCCCAGAGTGCACCTGGTTATCTGGAGACAAGGCTAAATATTGATTCACGATCTGCTCTTGTTCTTCCCTCACCCAGGAAGTCAAACGTCACAAGACGATATGACCTGTCTGTTTTTTAATACAAGCAAACAATAGGTAACTGAATTTGCAATGTGCGAGTTTGATAGAATAATAAAGTATAACACAGCTGGGCATGATATTTACCAAAGCGTAGAGTAATATACTTTGACAATTGAATTAAAACAAACACATGAGTAATGAAAAAAACATGAGTAATTGCTGGTCGATGAAAGCACATGTGTCTATGAGCGAGCTACTCTGCTCCTTTAAACCCATGCATCTGTTAGTATCAAGCAGGTGGAAATGGAACGAAGTACGACAGGGTGAATCGCTAAATATTAGATATGTATCTAGTGCTAGATTGCTTGTGAGTCTGCAGTCATAATCGGTTTGGAACTGTGCCAACCTTGTGCATTTACAAGCCTGATAAACTCGGTCTGTAGAAACATTTGGAGTGTTTTTTTAACTGATATCGCTTCTAAATTCTCACTGTACTGCTGGTGCGCGCTGCCTGTGTGTGGTAATACAGCTGGTGATGGTGGAATAAAAGCCATTGACAGGCCTGCCACTGAAATCTATCATTTGTATTTCACATATAATTTCTCTGGCACTGGAGTGGAAAGAGAGCGATAAGGAAACAAACACCCAGACTGTGTTCTTTTTGGAGCACAGTGTTCTCCCTGTTCAGCGTGAAGACAAGTGTTGCAAAAGGGCTAAGTCAATAAAGCTAGGATTGATTAGTTCAAATACAGCCTTCAAATGCCTTAGGGAAAATCTGGCCATGAAGTTGAAGGAAAATAGCTAAGGCTACGGCCAAGAGAGGAGAAAGGGATTCTGGGTCGGAGTGTCTCTTTTTCCAAAGCTGTGAGGGTAAATCAATCAGTACTGGTCCCTTCACTGGAACCCTTAAGAGGGATTAGGAGGAGCATAAGGATGAAGGGAATCCTAATATCTGCCTTCAGTTAGCTGCATTTTGCACTGAGTTTTTACAGTTCAAGGGCCGTTAGGCTTGACCAAGGCTTCCCAGATGGTAGTACCATTAAGAACGTGGCGGGTGTTCTACGGGTGAACATTTCAGTTTGAAAGACGTCATCCGTTTTTTGTTGTTTTTTTTCCAGGCGGCTTTCGGGCGTGCACACCCAAAACGAGGCGAAAAGGAGTCCAACGAGATGGAACACAACATGTGTGTTCTCCCATCTCTCACAGCTCTAAAGGTTAGAAAGGTGTGGGGCGGGGGGGGGGGCATGTCAACTGTGTGGATGGTCGCCACCGTGGCAGTGGGGCCAGGTGCAGAGAGATGGCGGCCGACAGGGGCCATTGTGTGACCCCTTGACGGATGACAGACGGCCGGTCTCGCGGCACGAGAGGAGGGCGGCGATGACGCAGTCGGAGACGCCGAGCACACGTTAGCTCGGTGTCTTCTGAAGGAGCCTCTTGTTCCTAAGTACCTCAGTGTGATAGAGAAACGCTATCAGGATGTATCGTTAGTGCAGTTTGAGCTGAATGGAGCCTGAAGACGTCAATTACTGAGCTGCCGCTTGACTCAGCTTGTCTCTATGCCTGCTAAGTGACAGCTCCACTGTGGAAAGCCAGGCTGAGAAAATGGCTGAGAAACTAAGCCCACTATTCATCTCTGTACTAGTATTGAGACTCTGATGGGTTAATGATGTCTTGCATGGTTTGGTTTACACGATACTAAACAGATCACAGGTCACCAAATCCACAGAAGTGTACATCGGGCTAGACTCAACCTCCTTTAACAGAGCATAGGCAGGAACTTTGCAAACGTGTCAGCGGATTCAGCGTATCCAGTTAGCACCGGTCTTAGAGTCGACCGAAACCTTGTTGTTGACACAGTCTTTTTCTCTTCTCTTGCTCTTCTCCTATTTTCTCCTTCTCTCTATTCTTCTCCCTCCCTGCGTCCCTCTTTCATTCGTTCTTATCGCCAGTTGGCATGCTAAAAAGGTTAGTGCTCCAGGCTGGCACATAGGGCACCAGACCGGGCAGACGAAACACTCTGGCCAGATGGGCTGTGTGTGTCCCCCTTTGCCAATACACTCACCCATTAAGCCGGCTGGCGCACGTCTCCATAGCGACTGCCTGGAGAGGTGAACTGGGGAGAGAGAATAGAGGGAAACAGAATAGGACGAGCGGGGTGGGGGGGGTGGGTAGGGGGGCCGGACGGTGGGGGGGGAGTGCATTAAAGAACAATTCCTCTCTCCCTTCTCTCACACAACCTCGGTTGAACCGTGATGGATGTCTTCTTTACAGTTTCGCACAGAACACAGAGAGCAGCTGTAGTCAACAGTAGACCACATCCACACTGTGAGGTACACGGATACCATTCCATCTTTTCCTAACTTTTCTATCAGGTGCTGTTCACCTGTAACACAGTCAGCCACCGCACAGCACCGAGGCCTGAGACGCACTCCCATCAACCCTGCCATTCTGCTGGCACGTCCTGGCTGTTTCAGCTTGGTTACTCGGGGGGGCTGAAAAAGGCGATTCTCTGAAGTTGGTGCGGAACCACCTGAGACCAATTCAAAATCAATCCACATTTATCCTCATCAGCCGCCCCTAAAAAACAAGCTCACTATTACATTTGAGAGGCGGTGAGTTGTGACTGAGAGCCTGCACTACTAAAGAGGGGGTCTCCCTCGATCGTTATTTTGGCAATCGCTCTGATAAGATGGCCACCGTTTGTCTATTGAAATTGAGAGGGGGGGGGGTGTCAACTGTTATTGTGCCAAGAAACGCTGGAGGCCTTTTGAAGAGACCCGATCGTGAGCTCTCTCCTTTGCGCCGTGTCCTTTCATTTCCAAATCGTTCCTTTTCCAACATGGAAGAGAAATATGGGTTGTAAGGTTGATATGGCGCATCAGCATTGAAAGGCGTTCTCTGCCCCTGAACCGTTAGCTGTTCGTGCTATTCATCAAATCAGTCCCATTCAACAGGCACCTGCTTTTGTCCCCATAATCCAGCTCTCCCAGTATGTGTGTGTGATACTCCCTCCCTCTCTTTCTTTCTTTCTTTCTTTCTTTCTCATTTCACAAGTCCTTTTCTCACTTCAGGTTCAATGTGTTCCCGAGTCCGACACAGGTTTGATCTACGTGTTGACAGGCATCGCCTACGCAGGTTGCTGGAAATGATTGGACCTACCACTTTCAGACCATTGAATCATGCCTCAAATGTTGTTATTAGGTCGCTGTAAAAAGTATTCTTCCTCCTTTCTCCTTCCCTCTATCATCCTCAAGATCACCGTCTTTCAATACAGGAACTCTATTCTGTCCATAAGTAGCACAGGAACATATTGTACTGTGAGCACATGCAAGTCCTAATTACCTTTTTCACTATGGCAACTGCACTCAACAACAGACTTAAGGAAGATGCACCCATTTTCACCCATTTTGCCCAATAATCTCTCCACCGCATCTTTTCTTCTCTCTCGTGAATCCCTCCGTCTCCTGTGCTGCAAGTGTCTCCTAGCGGACCAGAATCCTGTTGATGCATCAAGTGGAGAAGTCTCAATAGATACATCGTACTTTCAACCCTTCATTTCATTTTTAAGGCACTGTAGCATCAGAATGCTGCTTTTTTGACAACACGTTTGAATTTCCTGTTTTGTACTTCCTACTGTTCATACTGTACATACTACTGTTCTTGTGCAAATCTTTACACTCTTATCTGTCTACCATGTTCTGGTTCAATATTTCAAGCTGGCCATTGTTGAGTGAGCTCTTAATTGTTTCTTGCCATTTCAAATCAAAGACTTCAGGTTACCGGGTACGTGGAACGTTTCTCCTATTTTGTTTGATTTCAAATGAATGTGGCAGTGGGTTTTTGTTCAAGTCCCACTGAGACACCATGGAAACTCACCGGCGCACAGTGGAGCTCATTATCTGAATCGACATGAGAGGACGAGCGAGAAGGAGCCATACTGAAGAAGAGAGAGAGAGTGACAGAGAGAGTGACAGACAGAGAGAGAGACAGAGAGAAAGTGAGAGAGTGCGTGAGAGAGGGAGAGACAGAGAGAGACGGATTAGACAAGGAGAATGAAAAGGAGAACTGGAATGAGGTAACCGGGAGGGAATGTAAGAAAGAATAGACAGGGTGAAGGGCAAAAGAGACAGATGAGAGGAAAAAGCTCAGGGGGAAAATAGATAATGTGAAAGAGGGATGGAGGTGGAGAGAGGAGGAGGTGGAGGGAGCCAGGAGAGACAGGGTGGTTTACAGACGAGAGATTGAGCTCTTGCCTTTCACGCTAATGCATGGCAAGATAATATACGGTGATTCTGACTGCCAGATCCTGAGGATGATTGCTGGGTGGAGATACGGCTCCTGACACGCAGTGTGCATACAAAACAGTTGGATGATGAGTCGAGTATTGTGTAAGTGTACAGAGAACCCATATGGTTCTAAAGAAAAGGGAGACATTGATCCAAATGATTCAATCGTTGTGGATAGGACATCATTAGACATCTCTGGACAAAAAAAGTCTGTTTGTTTCTGGAACAGCTCTGTAGAATCTTAGACTGTAGACAAAATATTGTGGATATCTTTCAAAACGATAGATGTTCTACTCTGTAGAGGTCAGTCCTGGCCCCTATCCTAGTCTCTTCCAGTCCTGGCCCATGCCCTAGCCTCCTCCAGTCCTGGCCCATGCCCTAGCCTCCCCCAGTCCTGGGCCATGATCATGTCTGATAACCTTGTCTGCTACCTTGATGCCGTGATCGACCCTAGTCAAGTTTGTTCTCTGGCTGATTGAGATGCAGCTCCACGCACAGCGATTACCTCTTCGAATCTGACCTCCATTCCTAACACAGACCTCCATTTCCAGTCAGATGAATGCTCACGAAAGCAAGGCAATTTCAGAGAGGTTGCTCACCAGAGCTGGTGAATCCTTTCCCCTCAGGAGAGTATGTGCCATGTGTCCCGTGCGTTGTCAAGGGGTTGTGATTGCTTCCATTTACCACAGAGACAAGGAGGGGACGGGGCCGTCGGTCTCCAAGGAGACAAGGCGGGTTCGAAATCAATCACTTTCGCGTCAGACTCGTGCTCTCCATCACTCTTCGACTTCTGTCCACGCGTAAACCCCACGGCCTGAGTGTGATTTTCACACACGTGAAACCGCACGTGAGAAAAGCAACAGGTTTTCCACAGATTAACGGCGAGAGCCGAGAGAGACCGCCGAGAGGAGGGGAAAAAAACGGAGATGTCGTGATTGGAAGGATGACGAACGGAGGAGCAAAGTGGACGGTAATAACCTGGAAAGCAGGAGGCGGGGAGAGGAGGAGGGATACAGCAAACAGTTGGCTAATTCAGCTGCTGGCAGGTGTTGCAAGACACGGAGGCTTTTATCACAAGATGGAGAGGGGACTGTATAAGTTTGATCAGAGACACAGAGGAGGCTAATGACTGGCTGGAGGGGGGGTGGTGGGATAAGAGGCAGGGGTGAAGAGGGAGGTAAGGAGGTAGAAAGAGAAAAGGGAGAGAAGGAGAATCAGGGCCAGGCTGAGAGGGGAACGAGAGAAGGGAGGAAGGATGAGAGGAAGGGGAAGAGGCGATCCAGGAGGGAAAAACAAGAGAGGACAACAGCAGCTTTTGGGTATAGGGCAAGAGAAGTGTGGAGAGAGGGGGAGGCTGTCGAGGGAGACCAGGCTGAGGGGGGTCTCTCTGGTTTGCGTGATAGCTCTGGGCTTTCTGGAGAGACAGGAGGCGGTCGATCAGGCTCCCAGCGTGGAGTCCATAAACTCTCTCCACCCTGGGCGGAGACACACACTGACTGACCGCTCGCCCTGCAGGGAGGTTTGAGGAAGATCAGTATGGATCTTTAATCTGTTTTTGAGGCTCAGTGTGCGAGGCGCTGTTTAGTGTCCTTGTTGTGCAGGACGGCAATTCTCTTCGGTGGGAACCATGGTCTTTCTTATCCAAGGCACACTGGCTTTGCAGTTTCAAACGTTCTATCTTCATTGTTGGATAAAACACCTGGTGCTCTTTGACACAAGGTGATTTCTTGGCAACTGCAAAGTGGATGAATCAGTAGATATATCTACAGCATTTCTATACACCTCCTGTGGTTTTTATTGCTCTCCCTGCATACTTTCACAGCACGCGCGCACTGTGTATATACAGTCATTCTTCAATAGATGTACCGATAACTGGAGATGCACCGCTGAAGGTGCAGGATGATGAATTCAAAGAAGTTTGGCAGATTCGACTGAAGTGCTGGATATCAAAGAAGAAGTCATTTCCCTTTCCAAACAGATCTTAGATTTCCATCTATGAAACATATTACTTAAGAGAGCCGGAGCCATAGGATTATGAAAGCAGATGTCCAGAGTCCAAAGCAGCGAGGCACCATTAGTCTGAAACTAGCTCTTTAGCATTTGTTATTGAAGAAACATTTCGGTTTTGGACGCTCCTTTCTTGGTGAATAATGTCTGCAGCACTTGGCTTCCTTTTGCCCCCTCTCTTCACAGTGCCACCTACGCAAAAGCACAGTAACACACACACACACTCACACACACACTCACACACACACTCACACACACACTCACACACACACACACTTACACAGACGCCTGACAGCACGATCTTTTGTGACACCAACAGGTTTCACGGCATTCAACAACACTTGACCTTCTCTCTCAGACGGGGATAAATAGACCATCTCAGAATAGGGCAACGTCTAGATGTGTCGTGTCTGTACGTCGATGGAAAATATACAACTTGGAAAACGTCTGAAGACTATTCAAGGACTTTGAAACTCCAGTACACGTGGACTGTATTTACTCAAAATTTAAGACATTTATCGCAAGTACTTACGTCTGTGTCTCTTTCAGACTGTATGTGAATGTAAAGTCTGGTTCGGCCATTTTTTGTGTGACTGTCGGGCTAATGGCTTGCCCTGAGGTGGAGCAAGTTGCTATTAAATTTCCCCAACCCGACATCTCCTATCTCCCATCCTCAAATCTCCATGATGGAATATTTACAGACAGGCTATTCTTAGTCAAAAATAATGAGCAGTCTCTTTAGACTACGGGACTTTAGTCACACGCTTCCTGCAGATTAACGATGTAATGGCCTCCGGTGATTTCTCTGTATTTCAGTGGGACATCTTGGCCACACGTGGGAAGCTCTGGGCTCGGGGTCGTGACGGCGACAGAACCCTGAGGAAGGCGGGGCCACGCGACGCAGCGTTCCGCTCACCTCACGCAGAACAATCCTTTGAAGAGAAACAACAACTGCATGGCACATTGTGTCCAACAGGCGGTGCAGCAAATGGTGACCAAAGCGAGAGTGACACCAAACAGGACCCAGACAAGCACCCGCATTTAACGTAGCACATCAAAAAGCTGCCCTTAGTCATTTGCCATGTCCTGGGGGGCAGTGTGTGCGCAGAGTGTGTGTGTGCAGAGTGTGCGTGTGAGGGTTGGAGGAGTGAGCTAGACGGAGAGCAGTCCAGCCCAACGTGACTGGTCGGCACATGGGCTCCCGGAGGCCCCAGATTCTCCTGAGTCTGCACCCAGCTTCTACCCACTCACCTGTCAGCTCCACTCTGCGGAGACAGTCGGAAGCCTTACACAACAGCTCCCTTCACCTTAACGTAGGACAGCATATTGAGTTGCTCTGTTTTCCGGAACAAACTGTGCGGCGGTTTGCTTTTTGAAAACGGTAAAAAGGTGCCCTGGAGGTAAAGACCTTTGGATGAGAGTTGGGGGTGTGTGTGGGGTGGGTGTGAGGGGGGGGGGGGATTTTCGGAGTGATTGAGTGAAAGGGCAGAGGGGAACTGTGCAGTGTTTTATTTCTGTCCCCTGTGGTGACCCAGTTGTGACAGCCACCTGAGCACTTCCTGCACAGGGAGCACATCCTCTTTTGGGTCAGAATTGCGGCTAATCAAGTTCCCACCTGGTGAAGGGGGTGGGGAGAGCCTTTCAAATTCAACGTCGAAGCTCAAAACCTCAAACTCATGGCATTCTCATTGAATCATTAGTCGATTTGTTTGTGTTTCTGGAACCAAGATAAACATCGACTTGAATGCATTTTCCCTTCTACGAAAGATTAGACTTTGTGTTGCTCCATAGCTTGTGCAGGGATGTAAGAGATGTGCATTAGCACCTCCACTGGCATCACAACCAACTGAGTGGTTGTTAAGATGGTGTCTGTCCGGTTATACGACTCCCTGTGGATCTCTTTCTCATGGTCGCCAAGCATCCCTCCACCTCCATAGTCTCCAACAACAGAACGCTGCCAATTAACTTCTCTGGACCCAGCTGGGTAAGAGGCAAATGACAGACATGCAAGGCGTACTTGGGTAATCGTGTTTACTTCTCTCACCCTGGTTCCCACTGAGAGTCATTAGTGGCCATAGGGCTCTGGTTTACAACGGTAGCCCCCTTAAACTCGGTCACTTGACCACAAGCTTGCGTTCGATTGGACAGAGCTGCAATATCCCCTCTCCTTATTGGTAACTGTTCACGTTTATTGCCTCGGACACCGTGTTCTGATTGCTGTCCTTTTGTTTGTGCATTTTTTTCCTTTTTCTGCAACAGTGATGAGTCAGGAAGCATGCAGCTAAGGATAAGTGGTAGCCTGTGTACGTGGAGTGAGGGAAGGAGAGAGTTAGCCTGTGTATATGGAGTGAGGGAAGGAGAGGGTTAGCCTGTGTATATGGAGTGAGGGAAGGAGAGGGGGTTAGTCTGTGTAGGTGAAGTGAGGGAAGGAGAGGGGGTTAGTCTGTGTAGGTGAAGTGAGGGAAGGAGAGGGTTAGTCTGTGTAGGTGAAGTGAGGGAAGGAGAGGGTTAGCCTGTGTACATGAAGTGAGGGAAGGAGAGGGTTAGCCTTTATATGTGAAGTGAGGGAAGGAGAGGGGGTTAGTCTGTGTAGGTGAAGTGAGGGAAGGAGAGGGTTAGCCTGTGTAGGTGAAGTGAGGGAAGGAGAGGGGGTTAGTCTGTGTAGGTGAAGTGAGGGAAGGAGAGGGGGTTAGTCTGAGACTCAAGAGACTCAAAGACCATAGGAAAGAAAGAACACCCTGAAGTGAAATGAAGAGAGACGATGAGACTGTTAGCCTTGAGACAGTGATGTTCATCCAAGAGAAGTGTTGTCTGATCTTGACAGAACTAGTGATCGCACAACCACGCGCACGCACACACACACACACCCACACACCCACACACACTTTCAGTCCACGCACACACGCATAACAGATGACTCCTTGAGGAGAAGGGTTGTTTAACATTCTGTACTGCAAAATTATTTATAAAGGACAAAGCCATCAAAAATCAAAGCAAAACTCCTATTCCTATTTGGGAATGTTTGATCTGGATTGTCACTCTAAACTGCATTAATGACACGCTTATGAACAATGCATGACACACATTCTGAGGACACGGTCTACCAAGCACAGTCGAAACTACAGCCACAAAGTAGAGTACTGTAAAAGTCCCCAGTCTCAAGTCAATCATTCAAAAGGCTTTGGCCCGAGTCACTCTATTCAACAGCGTGTCCTTGACTGACTCTTGAGCATCGCAAGTCAAAGGTCGACCATTCTATAAAAAGTCACCCAGACAGAACGGCTCTAGCTGAATAAAGGCCTATTGAGCGTGTAAATACTGAAGGAGCATGTGGGTTTGGCTGTATTGTTCAGTCAGGGCGAAGGGGAACCGTGGCCTGGATTGGAGGTTTGTTTGCCCTGGTGTTGCTCAGCATAGAAAGGCAACATCTGTCTCAAAAGGCTGAAAGTCCGTCAAGAAAACGGAGAAAATCTACAGAAGAAGCAAAGAAATATAGTATTTGAGGAAACTGTTTCTCTCCAGGCACTTTCCTGTCAAAGCTACATTTTCGCAGCTCTTGTTGCTGAGCACCTTACCCACATTTTCCCTGCAGTGAGATTGACTTGCGCTGCAAGACACATCTGTCACTGTTGTTTGTCATGGTAATGCTGGGAGCCGTGAGCGACTGCAGCACAGTGTTTGGGATCCGATGGTTGTGAATGTCTTTGCTCTGTTTCTGACATAACCAATAAGCAAGCTTGAGCACAGGGGACAACCTGACACACTTGCCCCGAAAGAGAAGATTGTCACCCCAGCTGCCATGAGAGTTACATCCTCAGGGCCGTGCCTCAGAGGACAGTCTCCTGCTGTGAATGTGAACACACTTCTCCTTCTCTTTCCATCTCTCTGTCTCTCCATCTCTCTGTCTCTCTGTCTCTCTCTCTCCGTCTCTCTCGCTCGCTGCCTCCTCTTTTCTCTGTCTCTGTCCTACTCTCAACCTCAATTCTCTCGCCGTCTGTTCATCTCTCCATCCATCCATCTTTCATCCTCCCACGGCCATCCGGAGAAGTGGGCCATTGTGGGCCATAGCTGGAGCAGAAGGAGGAGGCCCCCCCCGGTCTGGGGGCGGAGGCCGGCCCCTGGCTCTGTCCCCCTATGGAGGTGGAGCTGGACGAGGGGGGACGGGGGACGGGGGGATGGTCGAGGAGGAAAAAGATGCTTGTCAAGGTAACTTCGACAAGATGGATGGCGGAGAGGCTGAGAGCGACATGGGGGGGAGGAGGACAATGGAGAGGAGGCTGGCGAGGGCGACGGCGGTGACGACGGGTGTGAACGAGGATGACGCATTCTCTCTCGCCACCCCCCTGCCTTCTGCTGCCACGCAGTCCAAGCACTGAGAAGGACGTTCTGGACGCAGCGTGATTCCACGCCTGTTCAGCAGAACACGGGACTTCCTCTTCGGCGTTTCCATCGATCGCTCCGCAACACAGAAGAACCGAAGGCATTCTGCGGTGCAACAGGTTAACCCAACCGCAGGTGGAGTCGTACACCTGAAAGTAGGTGGCGTTGTCAGTCTCTAGGCTTCGTTTCAGGGCGCCTGGGTAACTGTGCCTTGCCGGCGGCCGGCCCATCGCTCGCATCACTTCCTTCGTGGCTGCTTCACCAACGCATATGGTCCACACCCTGAAAACGGCAGTGCCGGCGATAAACAAAACAAAAACAATGGCCACGGTGAAAAGGCAACAGTCCGACCTGGCGATACCGAGTACATTAGCACGATAAGCGGGCCGGAGCGACGCGATAACTCAAACCTCCTTAACGGGGGAGCAAAAAGAGAAATGATTCTTCTGAACGTTGTGGCCTTGATAAGAGCTGGGTAACACCTCGCTGTGTTTTTCTAGGTCAAGTCCTGCCAAGGCTCCAAAGTGTGCACAGTCACACTTTCACCTCCTCAGTGACCTAATGTTGTTGGCATCATTAACCTACTGCACAGATTCTGACACCTTAATGAGAGCCGATTAGAAGTATAGAGGTAAGGTCATTCCATTTTGGACGTGTTTACGTTTTGGGTTTTTTTTAACGGGGGTTAATGTGAGAAAGCTAAATGAGGTTACTTAGTGGGCGGCGCAATATGTGGGCCAAGATATCTGGGCCAAATTGCAAAAATGGCACCTACACAGAGATTAACACCCTCACCTTACACACAACCACACACGCACACACAAATCGACCAACAGGATCTAATGATAGTATCATCGTGGGCTTCTGAGGGTGCTTACGCGTTAAAGCTTTGTTCTTGTTCTGGTCACAAACCACAGTCCCACACAAGCTGTTTATGTAGCGCAGAGAAGGTGAGGCAAGCTGAAAACTACCCATTCATATCTGTCTTGGGATATTTTCCGTGTTGACAGGGTGTGTATTTGCATGTCCCGTCTGTCCTTCCTGCCCTCGTGACACGGATGAGGGGGAGGTGGGTGACCTTACTAGATGGCTAAGTTAACGTGTTATTCATCAGGCCCTGAAGGAAGGCATCGACAAAAACAACACCAGCGGGATTTGGGTCGGTCATCCTGGCCGTGTGACTGAGAGGCTGTTACGACATGCTGCACCTGTGCCTGAATGTGGTCAGAGGACAGAGGAGGCGCCGAGACCGGCATCTCGCTCCTTCCGGAACATTCCGGCTTGGTTCTCGGCTGAGCGCACACGCGGCGCCACCTTGTCACGCGTCCCTGTAGCAGGGCGATGTGACAGGTCCAACGAGAGACGAGGCGAGGCTGATTTCTTTCTGTCTTAACCGCGCTGAGGTTGATGAGGAGCGAAAGGCTGTCTTACTGCTGCTGAGTCACACGTTTGGACCGCCTCCGAACACTAGGGCAACAGACAAGCACACACACACACACGCCAATCACACCTACACACCAACCTTCTGTCAGGAATGTGTGTGCGTGTGGGGCCCTCGTCCCACAGAAGCTGCACTCTGCTCATCTCACGTCTGGAAATATCTGGGCTTGGCTCCGTTCCAGACGCAAATCGATTGTAAACAGGATACATTAATCCCTCCACATTTGAATTCCCTCCAACAAGTGTGAGTCACCGGGTTCAGCCGTCAGATCTGCTGGAAGAGTTTGCCTTGTTTGTTGTTCTTTCTTTCAGCCTACCGTGAAGTATTATGACATTCAGATGAGACATGAAAGATAATGTTGCTCAGTAGCACCCACATTCAGAACCTGGGTGCGTTATTAGCCGATAACGCTCCCGTTTTTCTGAGGTGGAACGTAGCCTTGTTGTCTTTGAGATTCAAGCCAAGTAGGAATATTTCGCAGCCGTGGTCTTCGCTTTTGTGAAAAGGTCATGGTTAATCACTGAACCAAATGAGCCAGATATCATCAAATCATCATCCTTCAATCGCATGTACCCATAGCAGTGAAGTTTCACAGCTGAATATTATTCAGGAGATTTTTTATTCTTATGAAAGCCTTAGAAAACCAAATTCCCATATTTCCATAAGTACCGGCAAGTCATATCCATCCATGGCAGCTATTAAAGTACATCAATTCTCAAAGGGTTTCTGACATGTCATTATACTGTTTCCCCTGGATGGTTGGAGCTGTGGGATGTTTGCACAGTTGAGAGCTGCTGTTTGTTGATTGCGCCTCAGAGACAGAGCTTTCTCTAACCCGGTGAGGCGGAGCACATATTGTCACGGTATGGGGGGGTGGGAGGTGAGGGGGGGTGAGGGAGCTGGGGGGGGGGTGAGATGTCTCACACACACCTTTCCTAACACTTGCTCAACACATATCCTGACACATAATAACATGTTCGCACACAAACACACTCTCGGTCTACGATATGCATACATATCCTGACACTGACACATAATAACATGTTCACACACGTACAATCTCTCTGTCTTTGATATGCATGCATATTCCGACACTAACTCATGATAACATGTTCGCACACAGACACACACTCGGTCTATGATATGCCCACATATACTGACACTAGTACACGTATACACACAGGCACACACAAACCCCGTCTCTCCACCTGTCACATAGCAGGAGGTGGCAGCTTATTAGGACCCGACACTGTGAGGGCTGCTGCTTGTGTTCTCACCTGTCTGGGCGGAGGAGGAGACACAATCGTCTCCCTGTATCACCCGTCGCCAACTGCCCTCCTCTGACGAGCCCCTGCCATGTGCAAGTTAGACACCGAGGTCACGCAACAAGTCTGTCTTTATCGCACGTCAAAAACGTTTCCCGGTGATGGGAACATAGAGGACTGGGCTGCGGTGACTGTCTCTGTTTTGACAAGCAGAAAGTAGAGCAGGGAGAGACACGAGGTGGGAAGGGGTGAGTCGGGGGTGAGGACGCCTTCGGGACAAGGCTGAGCTGCGGTACGATGGAAAAAGAAGAAAAAAAAGGGGGACGGTCCGGGCGCAGCACACATCAGAACCTGCTGGCGCTGGTCTCTTCGGGCACTGAATCACAGACGGGGGGGGGGAAGGAGGAGAGGAGAAGAAAAGGGATGAAGGAAGTGAGCCGCGAGGAGGCCAGACAGCTCGACTCTACCCCCACCCTCCCTGCACACACATGGCCCCCCTCCCTGCACACACACACAGCCGACCCCTTCTGTTTATTCGGACCGAAAGAACATCTGGGGTGCGTCGGGTTTGTGCTCCCCCCCCCTGCACACCACATGGCCCTTCTCTCCTCCCTGCACACACACATTCCCCCCTCCCTGCACACACATGGCCCCCCTCCCTGCACACGGGACAGAATGCACAAGGGCTCGGTGGACGTGTCCGATGTTTTAAATAAAGAGTATGAGTGTGACAGGAAGTGAGGTGAGGGGTGAAATAAATGCGCGCAAGCAAAACATGACAAATAAAACGATATGTGAGCTGTTTGCGTGGTAAAAAAATTATAAACAGGACGTGAATCATGGATAATTGCACCGTTAAATACGTCAGAACAGAGAGCGAAGGTGAACCAGACTGTCTGCTCCGCACATCCGTGACCGGCCGTGATCAGTGTGCCGTAATGTGGATTAAGTCTGATACCGGTCTGAATTCTCGTACCTGACGAAGAAGGAAGCTTTGTTTTCCCAGCCAATAGCGTGTGTGATGCTCCTTCCTCTAGCAGAGTTCTCCGCACCTCTCGCTCAAACAGACGGGAAAACCCAGGAAGTCATGAACTCATGTGAAAAGAACCTGTGGATCGTTGCCGCGATGCAGACGGCCGAAACAATTAGCCTTGTTGACATGTTCACCGTCCAACATGTCCTTTTCCCCACATTAGCCCTGTCCAACATCCAGTCCAATCCGTTGGACATTATTGGTACATTTGGACGGTGCCCAAGTGACAGTAAGGCTGTGGAGGATCGATTTTCCATGCTTGGCACATTTCTAGTCAGGTGGACAGATGTGTGACCAATGAAATGGACAGACTCATTGTGGATTAAGTAAGAGTTCAAGACTGGATCGAATCCATTCTATTGATTTCTATTCATCCATGTTTCAGCCAGCAGCTCTAGAGTGGTGCATCACTAGTGCTCACACTACTGTGTGTCTGTTGCTACTTGATGCTAAATCACTATAAGATATGAAAACCCTCAAACAGGCACTTGTGCTACTGTCATGTGCTACTGTAAGTTTCAATAAGAAGCCAAGAATGGCAACTCATCTCTATATTGTTGTTGAATGTTACTGTCCACCTCCTGGACAGCAGAATGGCCAACATCATGCGTGTCTGCCAGAGTCTCTTCTGCTAGTACAATAAACTAAAGTTATGCAAACAGGCCAAGTGTGTTTATGATCGTCTTTCTCTGTCAGATATCAACATTGTCATCTTGGGAGGCGTGAGTAGCATTGGGGCAGCCATCTGAGACAGACAGACGGGAAGCCTTAGGTCTGTGTGTGTGTGTGTACGGTGTGTGTGTGTGAGTGTGTACGGTGTGTGTGTGTATGGGTATGGTGTATGTGTGTGTGAGTGTGTACGGTGTGTGTGTGTGTATGGGTACGGTATATGTGTGTACGGTGTGTGTACGAGTACGGTGTGTGTGTGTACGGTGTGTGTGTGTACGGTGTGTGTGTGTGTACGGTGTATGTGTGTGTGTGCACAGTGTGTGTGTATGTGTGTGCGGGTCGTGAGGGGGCTCCCACTAGAGGCTTGCAGTCGGAGCCCTAAGTGAGCCTCTGGTTCGAATTTGACACAGCATGGTATTAATAGGAGGTCACGTCCTCCCTGTACAGCACAGGCCTCGGGAGCCACGATCACTTTCCATTAGGACTCTCCAACTGATGTCAGCTGCCAATAGATGAGGATCGGGCCTGACCTCAGTCAGACAGACGCCCACTCACTGATGCTTGTCCTGATGTGGCGTTCAGACTGGGACACAGAAGATAGATTCAGTGTAGGGTTTTAAGGTTCAGGGTTACAAATGATAATTAGGATATTTAGGGTTGAGGTTACAAAAGTGCCACCTTGTTTCAAATATCCAATCACTGTTTAAATCAGCTCTCATGTGCAGGCTGAGGGGAATGATCATGTCACCGCAGAGCCTGGGACTTCAGAGGGGCCCCACCTACACGGAGCAGGACTTTGGGAAGCAGGCCTTTGTAAAGACCCCCTAACCAAGACAAGGAGCCAAGCGGCAATTAGCGTGGACAACAAGCACGCAACAGCATTACACATGGTGTCCGAACAGCACACGCATACACTCATGGGAGAGCCCTGCAAGAGAGGAAATGAGGATGAGGGAATATTACATGTTGTTAGTGATTGAAGGCCTGCTCATGGCTCCGCGTCACGCGTCGAGACGGCAACCAAGCCCGAGTGTTTGGATTGTGAGGGATGGACTGGCAGTGTTGTCTCTGTGTTGTTGAGGGGGGTTCTAGGAAGGCCAACGTCAGATTTCAGGGTGATGATGCTCACTGCATGTTACACAACTCTGGGTCTTGGGTGACATAACAAGAGCACAGTGACACGAGGATGGTCATCTTGAAAAAAGAAAACTCTGCAATATTTCAATTACAGGAATGAGTTACTATTCGCAAATATCCATGGCCCAACATTTGCTTGAAACGGGCAATTGACAAGACTTGATCTGGACACTTCATGGGTTGCCAGAACTCTGGGTCATGGCAGAACGAACTCAGCAATCATCCACCCTGCACAAATCCAGAACGTTCCGTGAAAAAAGTGGTGAACATCAGCGCCACTCTAACCGTCAAACGGAAAGTATTCGTTCCCTATCTATTTCGATAAGACACAATGTTCCCCCCATTGATGTGTTGCGATGGCAGACACAGACCTCTCCTGGGGAAGAGAGACGAGAGCCGAGGAGGGGATGGGAGCGACGATACCCGAGTCCCTGGAGGATGGTGGTGACGGAGCAGGGACGGCCGCACTCAGTGAGACGTGCTCCACCCGGGGGAAATGTAGGCAGGATCAGACTCTCTCTTCCAGCACGGCTCTGGCAGAAGGGGAGCCTGTCCAAAACAGTCGGAGGCAATGCATCACATCTGGAGCCAGGGACGTCGAAGGGCATTGCTGGCGAAACGGACGTTGAAGGTGAAAGGTACAGGCGGCTGTGCCTTTCTGTGATTCATTTTGGTTTTATTGCATGGTTTTCAGACGCCGACAAGGTCACAGCGGGGAACAAGTAGATAGCCCAGCAGATTGGTAAATGAATCAGTGGCCCCGCAGGTTGTGTCCGTTGCTCAGCCGTCGATCCCACAACCACACATCGTTACTTAAAAGAAAAGGCGGCGCTTTGGAAGTGCATCTAACTGGAGTCAGGCAGATTGCACGCTGAATACATAACACCCATCACTGTTGCTGTCGTTAGCCTAATGAATTGCATTACTTATCGAGTCATCTCCCCAATCGAGTATACCGGTAATTTCCGGCTAGTAATGTCACAGTATTGGCATCTACCTCCCTGCATGCATTGTGAACTTTAAGACTATTTCCGAAGGTCACCTGACGTGGCTTCCCTTGTGGGGGTATCTGGTAATGGAATGCAAATACAAAACAATGACTATCAACAGACGTTGCCCTTGTGGAAAGGTCAATCACAGCTAGCTTGTGTGGGGGTAGATGTATATGGATTATTCTTCAGGAGCAAGCTGTATCGAAAAACAAATATGAGAGTTCTAATTGCCTGCAGTTATTTTATTTGCAAGTCAATTCATCCCCGGAGAACCAATCAAAGCTTTGTAAAGGCTAACTTAGTACTTTACATTGAAAGCTTTAATCCTGCGAGATGTAGGTTGTCGGCATGTTCTAACTACAAAATAACCTGTATGCACGGATGGCTGAAACGTTTCCCCTTCTTGTGCAGAATAAGAATGGCATGCAGATGTTAAGACAGCGATTCCATCTAAGGCAGGTGAATCTGCTCAGAATAATCACCACAGCCCTGCTCACGCAGCATTTTATCTGCTCCAGTGGCTTTTGTTTATACACTATCGCATATCACCTCCTCCCCCCTCCCTCCACTCTCTCCCTGTACTCCAATTTGCATGGAGCTCAGGCATTGGCTGCTCAGACCGTACACTCCAACAAGCTGCTGCACGCTGATTGGCTAGTGCTGGAGGTGGGCATGGAATCCCAGCCATCAAAAACATGGATAAAAGGGAGAGCGTGTGGAGCCGCGGAGCCAGACGAGCAACATTCAACACAAGTTTGAGCCCCGTCTGCATCTACACCACACAAAAAAACCACAGCCTCGACTGCCTTGGAAAATCTCAGATCTCCTTCGTCAACCTTCCCACACTCAGAGTGCAACAGACTGTCTTGTCTGACAAACAAGGGGAAGTTCAGCAGATACTAGCACGTTTCCAGACTCTTCTTGAGATCTCCAGTATCAGTGTCTGCAGCTGTGACCACAACCCAGCCACAGAGAGGCAGTTCTAGAAGCCAGTTTCAGGGCTCTTTTCTCGACTTCCTTCAGGTAGCCCGACCCGCTAACTCCTCGGAAAGCTCCGCCATGTCTCTGGATGTGAAGGAGAAGACACACGTGCGCCTGGTGTTCCTGGGGGCGGCTGGCGTGGGCAAGACGGCCCTGATCCGCCGCTTCCTCCAGGACTCGTTCGAGCCCAAGCACCGGCGTACCGTGGAGGAGCTGCACAGCAAGGAGTACGACATCGGCGGCGTCAAGGTCACCGTGGAGATCCTGGACACTAGCGGCAGCTACTCCTTCCCCGCCATGAGGAAGCTGAGCATCCAGAACAGCGACGCCTTCGCCCTGGTCTACGCCGTGGACGACCCCGAGTCCCTGGAGGCGGTCAAGAGGCTCCGCGATGAGATCCTGGAGGTCAAGGAGGACAAGTACACGCCCATCGTGGTGGTGGGAAACAAGGCCGACTGCGAGGAGAAGCGGCAGGTGGCCAGTGATGACGTGCTATCCACGGTGGAGCTGGACTGGAATAACAGCTACCTGGAAGCGTCCGCCAAGGAAAACGCCAACGTGGTGGAGGTGTTCAGGGAGCTCCTGCAGCAGGCCAACCTGCCCAGCCGGCTGAGCCCTGCCCTGCGCCGACGCAGGGAGACCTTCCCCAAAGACCTGGGCATCAGGCCCCCCATGAATAAAACCAACAGCTGTATCATCTCCTAATGGGAGCAGGCTGGGACTGGAGCAGAGGGGGGCAGGGGATGAGGGGTGCACTTAGTGCCGGTGCTCATGAAACTTTGGAGGAAGACGGGGTCAGAGGGGGGCAGGGGGGGGGGGGGGGGGGGGGGGGAGAGAAAGAGACTTGACCACGTGGGTCCGCAGGAATGGGATGAACTGATCCTGACCTCAGTTCGCATGCATTCCTAAACACCTTTTGATTTTGTCGGTGTCTCTTGTTGGCAGGGTATACGGAGGGAGAACTTGAAATGTTAGGACAGGCTAGAAGGGTGTTACAAGTAGACTGGGTCAACCTGATAGGAATAAACTGCTTGTCTGCGGAGAGAGGTGGCGAGAGGGAAGGGCGTTCGCTGTTTACTTTATGTCGTGTTGCTGCTTATTGGGTTTAAGATGCTGCTGTTGTCTAGATCACGTTTAGATCAATGTACAGTTGCTTTTGTATCCTCTAGCTGTTATTTTTAGCAACGTGCATCGAATGTTCACTTGCAATAAGACGATGAACTGTTGCAGACAAGTGTATCAACCTATTTATTGAATCAAAAGCGAGAGGAATTGTATATTATGGGATATATGGAAAGTAACTGGTTTCTGGTTTAATGTAACACACTATCTTCGCATTTGGACATTGATGTATAGCACTGCATACTGTTTACAAAAAACTATGTTTTAAGAATAATTTGCTATTATAAGCATGACTCAATTAATGTTTAAAACGTAGTGAAATGCAAACGTCTACATGCACTTTTTTGGTTTTCATTGTACATGGAAATGTTTTTTACATACTTTTTTTTTACTATGTTTTATTTTTACGACAATAATGCTTTTTTGTGTTATTTTAAAAAGTATTCATGAAATGTGGACCAAAATGCAGAATAAAATAAAACATGTAAAACGCAATGCGAAATCTGCTCTTTCTTGCACCAAGTGCATTGACTGACACAGTGTATTAAGTCTCCTGGTTTCTAATAAAACTTTGAATAAGATATCGCTACGTCGATATTGATGTCGGTGGACCACGTATCACTCATATGGGTCTGTTAGACCTTGTGAATAACTCCTAGGGGTAGTATAATTACTGGCAGAAAATGTTTGTGGTTGAGACATTTTGTTCAAAGGATTGAATCGTTTCAAGTGTTCATTGAATCATAGCCAACACTTAATAGAAACGATGAATACACATCGAGTTGTCAGAGCGGTTTAAAAGGCACATTATTATTTGTAAATGTTAATTGCTTACCTCAATTTCTCCCATGAAATTACAGGTGGTATCGATGGCCAAAAGAGTCTGGTCAACAGAAGTTGCTTTTCTAAATTGAACCAACGTCGCCCTCTACTGGCCGTTTATATATCTGTACGTTGTTAGTTTAACCTTTAAACCATTTTACAACCATACTACAGCAATTTAGTAGAAGATATAGTCGAACTTAAAATAAAACGATTTCTAATAAAGGAAGATGAGTGGTCCAATGGGTGGCGCACATTACTGTTGAGGTAAGTATATTCTCTTTGTGCCACAGTAATCCTTGACCTAGAGCATGCAAATTAAATCAAATTAATAATTCATATCAGATTACCAACTCTGACTTTTTCGCCAGTCTGAAAAGAAAAAACCTATAAACATGTCCGAAAACCAGTTAGATGTTCATTCTGCAGGTGCAATAGGCTCACAAACATGGCTTCACAGAAATAATTGAAAGAACGAAAGAATAATCGTATTTTGATGACAGCAACGCCGGTGAGAGACGTCATGTGCTTCACATGCACATCAGGTATGATCAGTTTACAGTGCGGAGCTTGAAAAAGCGTTAACGGTTGATGAACGAGAATACACAATGCGCTCGACACAGCTGTGTCGTTAAAGACCCCCCATGTGCTTCCCCCTCTCTCCGTCAGATTCATTGTTTCCTGATTGATTTGAGGAAGTGGCTTGTTGAACGTTTGTTATCTGGTTCCTCTTTCTGTCCAGTTAAAACTGACTCTTCCGTACTCCCCTTCATCTCTCCATTGACATCATGGACGCCGAGGGGGGAGGTTATCTTTCCAACCGTCTAGCAGGTGCGTTGGCTTTTATAGTCATATTATCCACTATGCCAAAGATCAGGATTGCTTGTTTTGATTTGTATATGATGCTTTTATGTACTGGTGTCCACATGGGAGAACGGGAGTTTTGAGGTGTGTTGCGAAACAAACTGCATGCGTGTTGTAGAATAATACACCTTGAGGTGAAATGTTGGTTGTTTTCCTGGCCTGGCTCCTTGACTTGGTCTAAGCTCCTCAGCGTGTGATTGGAGAATCCTGAGGCGTTTAGAACAAGTTTAGGGTCCATGACTCATTTCAGCGTAGAACCAATGAAAATGTGTTCGAAGTTTACAAAGAGATCACTTTCCTGGTCCATCACTTGCTTTGTTAGAATTACGTTTCACTTCAACTTGTAGGGTGATTGTGTTATTGAATTGAACACATCTAAATAGTTGTGTCTTGTTTCCACTGTAGGGTTGTGGTCTTTCTACTTTTAACCTGCCCCTGCTATCTCAAGGTTGCTGAGATAACACAGAACGAAATATCGTTTGTGGTTGACCAATAAAAAGGTTAATGTGAGAAGCGACCACGAATGTAACAAAATAATCAAGCTGTGGAGATTCAATAATAAACATTCGTTTTCATCCAAGAGTTTTTTTTATTGACCAAAAGCAGATGAGTGCGTGTGTGTGTGTATACTGAGGACAAATGACGTACAATAAATGAGGCATGCTTGCATACTGTATTTCCCTATCTGTTGCACTGAAATACCTTTAATGCAAATCAAAGAATTGGGTCAGCAAAAACAGACGCTTTACCCCCTAGTGTGGTTCCGGCTTGTCATAAGTAACAGTCAATATCTGATGTGGGACACACAACAAAGAGTCAAAAGAAACAAACAAAAAAAGAACTAAGGTCAAAAGTTCATTTTGGGGAGTTCATGTCCTAATTTGGACAAACCCCTGAGGGGGCTGCTTGGTCCTCTGTGTGTGTGTGTGTGTGTGTGTGTGGTGTGTGTGTGCGCACCTGTGTGTGGTATGTGCGTGTGGGCACACACCTGTGTGTGTGGTGCGTGCGCACATACGTGCGTGTGTGTGCGCACGCACCTGTTTGTGCGGTGCGTGTGCCTGCACCTGTGTGTGTGCCGTGTGCCGTGTGCATGTGTGTGCTCCACTCAATCGTCCACAGTAATGTTCCTGAACAGGTAGGCCATGGACTCCCCGTTGTGGATGCGTCTGATGGCCTCTGCCAGGATCATGCTGACGTCCACCGTCTTGATCTTGGGACACTGGAGCTTCTGCACCTCGTGAGGGACAGTGTTGGTCACCACCACCTGGGGGCGCACAAGGACGCGGTGGGGAGAAAACACAACACCGTCGTCTCTCACACAACAAATAGGATTCAGACGGGAAAATCGTTTTCAAACCGCAATCAGTCAACTGATTAGTCTGTTGGGCTCAAGCGTCAGAGCTTATGTAGAACCATCCACTGGGCGTGTGCACACCTTTAGCTCCCAGATATTAGCACTGTAAAACTGTTAGGAAGCTGTCCCTTCCAGTTCATCATATCCTGCTAGATGTACAATCTTGCTACCAGCGTTTGTGTACGTTGGTTTGAATAAAAGCCCATTGGAAATGAAATCTACGTCATGCATTGCCAAGAGGAGAGAGGAGTGGCCTTATGAGCGTTTACCTCGTCGATGGCGGACTCTTCTATGAGTCGAGGGGCCTCGGCCGAAAGGAGCCCGTGAGTAGCCATGATGTAGATCTTGTACGCCCCCCTCTCCTTCAGTATCTCTGCAGCTGCCACAAAGTCCTCCACGTCATCTATGATGTCATCCTGACACACGCAAACACACACAACGGAAGGGGACTATAAGGTGCTGGGCCGCCCCTGCATTCCTTACCTCAGCGATCTTCCAGACAAATGGACAAATGAAAATTTTGTAAAAAGGTACAAGCAGACAATGCGACGGTGTAATAATACAGCTGGCAGTTCCCTATTTGCATGAATACTTCTGCATTGGGTATTAATGCATCCATCCACAGAACAAGTTCCAACTCTCTAAAAGGATTCATGACCGGTCCTAGTTGTTTCTTGTGTCTATAACAAATGATGATTAGATACTGGTCGAACATGTTTCCAGTGTACCGTGTGACCTATACAGATCAAAAGGTGGAGGGAAAGGGGAGGTTCTTACTACAATAATGGCGATCCTTCCCCCCACGTCTCCCACAACAGTGATGGGCGGCTTCTCCTTGGCCATCATTACTAGGAAGCAAAAGAACACAGAAGCCCGATGATCCTCTCCACATGTCAGAACAGGCAGTATTTGAAGCGCTTTAATGATTAGGGAATCAGGTTAGCAGGGATCATGGCCAAAAACCCTACCAAGATCATGCAAGGACAGAACTCCCTCACAAGCAGCCCAGCTACCAACCACAGTCAGCTGCTGTTGACTGGAGTTCTTGTAGCCTAGCGTAGTCCCGTTTGTGTGCAGACAGAAAAACATTCTCAAATTTCGTTTTTAAATGTATTTTTAGAGCCTTTTTTATGTAGGCCTTTACTTTAAGGGCGAACGCCCTTTAGTGTAAAGTTATGGCGTGAATCTTTGAGCCGAATACAACTTGCTGCAATGGACAATAAAAGCTCTTGTGAGAGTAGAACCATCAGTCGATCCTGCTTTGAAACCCCCCCCCCAAAAAAAGATCTGGTTAGGATTCAGGGAAGCGTCACACAGCAACCCCATGCCATGCTCACTCAGAACCCACTTCCAACCCCCACTTCCTACCCCCTACCCCATCCAATCAGACACCTGCTTATTTAAAAACTCCCCCAGGGTGGAGAGCAAATCAATATCTACATCAAACCCCGGCGCTTGGTCGAAGGACGCGCTCATGAAGAAGAAATAAATACGTCATTTGAGTTTTTAAATGAGGAAGGATCGCACCGTTGCGCAGTCTGAGCTCCGACACAATCGAAAGAACGATCACAGCAAAAGGATGCATGGGCGGAAACCACACAGGTCAGCGATCGTCCACGAAGGCTCTCAACTCTGCCATTCCTCTCTCGGAAGACGCCAAGTTCCGACACCAAGCTCTGACCCAAAGCGGTGGGCAGCATCTGCTCTACATCTCTGCCTACGAGGCACTAAAAATCGGTCGGGTCGGGACTCCGATCTCAGCGGGACATGGCAGCGATTGGGGCAGGCAGCCTCGCAACGTGTTGTTGTTGGAACGCGGACAGTGTGGTTTCAGCCCAGTACATTCATGGTGGAGCAAGTCAAAAAGACAGCATGGGAACAGCCACAATGCGTTTCCATTTGGTCGGGCAGGACAGCAGACACGTTCGGGCAGAAATGATTGATTGATTGAATGATTATTTTGTTGTCGTTTGGAAATCAACTCAGGACACCGGTTCACAGCCAGCTGTGTTGCAGACACAAGTTGCCACATCATATAGACTGAGGAGAGAGTCTGCGGTTATGTAGTGCTGATTCCCCTACATAAATCTATCCAGAAACGTGTCAGGGATCAAATCCACAACTGGGTACTGGTTATTACATTAAAGCCATATTCTTTGTGGCAACCTCAGAGAATTGGAAAGATTTCAGGCCATTCCTCAACTGGTCCTGCAGTCTGTGTCAGCCCAGAGTCTGCACAGTAGCTGTGAACGCAGACCTTCAGACAAACATCTCATTCATTGAGAAGATGCGCCCTCCGATCCTGTGACAAATGATGACATTTACTTCCTGGTTTGATTCATTCCCCGCCCCCAGGGAGACAGCTCATTAACAGACTGGTTGAACTGAAGGCTTCCGTGCCGAGCGCTTAGGGAGAGATACGTTGTCAACATATTAGAAGTGTTGTTACTGGTTCGTACAAGGACAGGGTTCCTGCAGAGACTCTCTCTCTCTCTCTCTCTCTCTCTCTGTGTCTCGCTAGCGTGGAAACCCAAAAGCACGCTTGTCACTCTGTCAGGAATCTGAATTTAGCCGTGGGGGGTCAGGGCTGTTCGGCGTGTCGGTGACCTCTGCGGCAGGAGACTTATGGTGGGTTAGCCCTCCAGGCCGCACCATCTGCCCGTGACGAACGCAGCACGGTGGCGTGCTCTACGATTGGACGCCTCCAGAGCGCTGGCATTGGAAGCCCTTCAGTTCTACTTTCGATTTGTTACATGCATCAAAAACGATCACATGTGGAGGTTGCAGGTGGGAGACTGAGTCAGGGGGTTGCGGTCGTACTTGGAAGCTCAATGCCAGGGAACGGAGCCTGGAGTCTCCCTACGCCGCCAACAAGAAAGGTGGGACAGGAAGTTGACACAGTCAGACAGTCAAAACAGAGAGATCGAACAGGAAGTCGACACAGTCACAGACAAAACAGAAATAGCTTGACAGCCAAATAGAGACTCAAACCTTGCATGCTAAAAGACGAACGCATCAAAATTAACCCTAACGTTGGTACATATGAAGAAAAAAAAAGAAGAAAAAACCCATAAACGGTTGTAATTGGTTCTATCTGCACATCCCACAGGCTGCGTTTGAAAGTGGGCGCACGTATAGGCGGAGGTCAAACGGGGACTGTGAGAGACAGATCCAGACAAAGCAACTGCAGGAAGGACAAGAGGTGAAATTCAGCTGCTGCGTCAGGGATGAAAGCTGACAGCGGGGGGAGAGAGAGAGAGGGAGAGAGTGAGGAGAGAGAGAGACAGAGAGGAGAGAGAGTCCAGGGGACGGTGCCTAGTGAAGAACGGAGGAGAAATGAGCGGGGGAAATCCCATCACAGTTATATGGAGTGGAGAAGGGCAGGAGGGAAGGCAGGGTGAGAGGATATAAATTCAGATGGTGGTATAGTTGGAGGAGGGGGAGAGGGGAGGATGGTGTAGTCGATGCCTGCAGGTTTTCAGGCGGATGCAGTGATGTCCGCCTGCAAGGGATGGGAGCGTGCTGGCAACCGCTTACTACAGTCAGGAGAGACAAAGACCCACACAGACAGAGAGAGAGAAGCAGAGAGAGAGAGAGAGAGAGAAATGCAAAGGCACAACAACAGAGACATGGAGAGGGAGAGAGAGAATGAGACAGAGAGACTAGCGTCAGCAGTAGCGGAAACTAGCAAGGTGTGCTTAGCCTCTGTCTGCAGAAGGTCAGGCATTTAAAAGCTAGAGGACTTGGGTCCATCGGAGTATATCGGTATTTTCCCCCCGACTCAAGAGGTAAGGAAAAATAAAGACAAGAGGAACATGTTTGACAGGAAACAAAATAATGTTTCCTATCTAGAAAAAGCACATCTCCATTAGGTCCATTTTGGTTGGTGTCCTGACTACAAAGTCTCAACAGGGCTGACATGGAGGGGCTGTGGTGTGTGTGAGACAGCGAGAGAGCCAGGGGAAGAGAGAGAGAGCTTGTTCAGTATTTTCTGCGTACATTGACCCACGGGTTCCAACTCATTAGCTCTCTGTATAGATTCTTGAGCAGATGTTCTTGCTGCATGCAGACTCAGGGCTCAGCCTGCCTCTGGGTACATGAACCAGCTAGCTGATTGGGCAGGTCACATGGCTCAAGGAGAGGAATGCCGCAAAGACTTTGGAATGACTCAAAAGGCGAGCTGGACTTGGCAAAAGGTCAGACATTGTGTGTGTGTGTGTTGTGTGTGTGTGTGTGTGTGGACTATGGGAGTACTGGTGGACTGGTTTAGGGTCTCTACCTCTTTGTTAGAGGTACTGTGTGTGTGTGTGTGTGTGTGTGTGTGTGTGTGTGTGCTTGTCTTACCCGGCAGCTCCAGACCAGGGTGTCCGGAGGTTGTGCGCACCGAGGGGGGTGAGTGTCGGCCGTCGGCCATGTCGGACTCTGAACACTGGGCCTCTCCATGCATCACCGCCAAGCCCAAGCGTAGCCTCTCAGCATAAGACTGGGCTCTGGAACACACACACACACACACACACTTTAAAAAAAACTTAAACTAATTAAGGTAAACAAACCAGAGCGAAACAACGACTAAAAGAACGTCAATACTTGCAATTTGGTGCATTTCCAAACCTTCATGTTACCTCTTGGCAGCAGATGGGGACTTGGCGACGATGATTGCATTCCGGTAATCTGGGATCTGGTGATGCAATCAAAAGAAAACAAAACTGACCAACAGCGCTCCAGATCACTCAACTTTGACCCAAGATCCAGCAGCATCTGATAAATACAGTCGACACGGTCAGAAGCAGTGGGGGGTGGGGGGGGGCGGGGGGGGGGGGGGGGGGGGGGGGGGGGGGGGTTTCGACCGCCTGAAGACAAAGACAGTTGGGGGAAGACATGCAGGGGAAGGTGGGGAGAGGAGGGTGGGGTGGAGACTGGAGGGTGGGGAGGAGACTGGAGGGTGGGGAGGAGACTGGAGGGTGGGGAGGAGACCGGGAGGTGGGGAGGAGACTGGAGGGTGGGGAGGAGACTGGAGGGTGGGGAGGAGACTAGAGGGTGGGGAGGAGACTGGGAGGTGGGGTGGGTGTCTCACCTCCTCCTGGATGTACTGCAGCAGGAAAGGGGAGGCCCGCAGGTTGTCCACGGGGAAGCTGAAGAAGCCCTGGATCTCCTTCTGGTGGAGATCCATGGTGATGATGTGAGTCAACCCTTCACAAGACAACGCAGAGCGAGTCAGCATTAGCCCTGGTGTTGACTTTGATGGGGGGGCGTTTGTATTTACCAACACAGTTACAGAGTGTGGGGAATGGTATCAACAGAGACAAAGACATGAGCTAAATGAACTGCAGCTTGCGTACCCGCTTTAGCTAGCATGGACGCTAGCAGCTTGCAGACAATGGAACCCCTCTTCCTCATCTTGCACTGCTTGCTGTAGGGGAAGTAGGGGATGACCCCGATGATGTTCTTGGCACAGGAAGTCCTCAAAGCGTAGGCCATGACCAGCAGCTCCATGATGGCCGTGTTGACATCCCTGGACAGACAAGAGAGAATCGAGAAGTGAGGAGATCGCGAGGCCCATGCGAGTTACGGAACTTACTTTGGCAGGGTGAGGAAAGTATGTTGGTATGAGGCTCTCAAACTGGTCTGACACGCAACATCTACAGGTTGATATCTATGGCATTGATTCCAGAACAATAGAGACATTTAACATTTCAATAGGTGCTTGTTTAAAGCTTGAGGAGTACCGTTCCTGTCTGTCTTGACTGAAACACGTTTGTCAGGTTGAAGAAGGAGGAGAGAAAAGCCTTGCTTATTGTGTCATGTATACATGTACACAACAACAGAACCCTCGAGAGCACATTCAGTCAACTGCGGTACAGTAGGGACTAAGTTAGCTTAAGGGTGTGCTCATTTTCTTGGGTCGCTCGTTCGTTGTCTCTCTCTCTCTCTCTCTCTCTCTCTCTCTCTCCCTGCAGTCTTTACCTGAACCCTGCCAAGGAGTAAGGCTACCTTCGGAAGGGAGTCGGCATTTCTAAATAATTAAGCCTCTCAAAAGATCGGATCGAAGAAGGAACGCATTGTTGCCCCAGAATCAGCCGATTCACAGGGGTATTTGTCCACATGCCTGGAAAACGCTAATACTATTCACTTCCACTCTACAATATCAACTACTTCATAGTGGATTCATAAATACAGTTCACATATAATCAATCATCTTGAGAGCGCTTTTATTTTTTTATGAACTTTTTGTAACTTTACGTAATCAATCACTATGAAATAAAGTGTACTCAAATGGAGTAGTTAGGCAGTGGTATGGTGGTGTTGGCTAGGACAGGCCTGGTGTGAAAGAGGAGACTCTAGAGAGTCGTGGCCCTGGAACGACCTGGCAGCTCTCCCTCTCACCTCCCCAGAGCCTGTCAAAGGACACTCTGGAGGTGGATATGGAACACAACAGCTGAATGGCAATGCTGTGAGCCCACAGGTTGAAAGGTGAGGGAGTGTGTGTGAGCGAGACACACAGAGAAACAGAGAGAGAGAGAGAGAGAGAGGGAGAGAGAGAGAGACAGACAGAGAGAGAGAGAAAGAAGAGAGAGAGAAGGTGGACTGCTTCTGTGTACCTACAATCAAATTGGCATTGACAAGCACATTTCCAATAGGTGGCCTGTCCCCCCCCCCCTCCTCCCTTGGTGCTTGACTTTTCTCTGAGGCGAAAATTGCGAGCAAGCAAACAAGTGAAGGCATCTAGAACTGACCAGCGGCAGTCAAAACAAACACAGGGTGTTTGTTCTTACCTGGGGATGGTCTGAATAATGAAGATGTCTTGACCACGGACGGACTCTTTCACGTCTACTCTGGTCTCTGTCCACAGGGAAATAAAGTCCAGGTTAATGAGGAGAACTGTGAGCACGCAGGAGCCATTTGAGTCATTGGAGGGTCACCTGACCTGAAGGTTAGGCGGTAATGTATGAAAAAGACCATGTCAAGGATGAGGATGAACACACGTCTCACCTCTATTGGACTCCTGGTAAACCACTGACTTCCCCAACTCCACACCTAGACGTCTGGGAGGAGGAAGAGGAACAGGAAGCCAAAGAGGATCAACGCCCGCACACCCTGATAGCCCACAGTATCCATTAGCCAGTCCATTCTCGGTGTGTTCCTGTCTACCTTTAATCCTGCTGTCGTAAACCGGTACCTCCCTACATACTGAGTGAGAGGTTTATGACACAGCTAGGGCTGTGAATCTGCTGATATGACTGCAGGGACAACTCCCTCCGGGAAGCCTTCTTCATGGCTCCGAGGACAAGCCCTAGGGTGGGGTCTGAGTGATTGGGCCAAGCATGTGCAAACAACCGCAGGAGCAGAAAGGCATGCTCCTGTTCGGTCGACGATTACAGATCGAATACAGTCGCATCGTTACGGGAAACGTGTTCGCTGTTGGGAACAGGGAAGGTTTTCCTTTGAGAGAAAACACTTTGGGACGGGGGAACACAGCGCACCTCATGGCAGTGTGCTGCTAGCGTCATGTCAAACAGACCCGATTCTCTGATAATCTTGCTCAAATATCAGCTGAATTGAAGGAAATATGGTTTGTTCTGAAAATACTTTTGGCAAAACATGAGAGAATGTTCTTGTTCTTGCCAGTGCACAATTAAAAGACAGCAGACACACACACACACACACACACAATGACTAAAGGCTTATCCCCTTTGTCACTTTTGGACACTGTGGGGATCCAGGACACCCAGGACTAATCCTGGGTAAGCGTGCCAGCAGGGTCCTAGCCTCCACAGTGTCCTAGCCTCCACGGTGTCCTAGCCTCCACGGTGTCCACGCTGGAGGAACACGCAGGAGCTTCACTGCGCTCAAAACATCATCTTACATGTTATGATCACATCCTCCTCCCCCCGCCCCCTCCCCAACATTCATTCAACATACATCTTGGATAGGTTTCACGTTCGCTCGGTAACTAAAGTCCTTTCTCCACCAATGGCGACAGCGTCATGAGAAACTGTTTTATGGCCCTGCTTTCCAAACCGTCAGTACTGTAGAGTCTGTAGCTCTGTAATGTGTGTGATGGTTTGTGCTGGCTGGCCTGACAGACTGACAGAACTGCTGAATTATGGAAAATGGTATTCGTTGTCTATTCTTTCTTTCTTTCTTTCTTTTTCATCCCACAGGGCTGCATCTGCCTCCAGGGGCTCAAGTGAAATGATTTGGGGTCTTGGAATTGCAAAGCAAGTTGTTTACTTGGAGGTCTCCTGCAGTCTATTCTCACACACTGAGATATGGAAAAGCCAAGCACACGGGTTCCATTCGTTATTCTTAGCTTCCTAAAGCAGGCAGGTCTGTGGTGTGTCCAATTCTCCTTCAAATGGTTTCAACTGACAGGTTCTGTTGCGGCTGACAGTGTTCTGCAAACGCTAATCTCATCAGACCTGTGTGATACTGCACACCCATCCGAAAAGCTTGTGGTTCTCTTAATAAATGATCTCGCTGCAGCAATGACAGGCAAGCCGGCACATTAAATTGCAAAAGCATAAGTAGGCGACACACAGTATCGACATGACGTATCAAAGTGTCCAGTAAGTTACATGCCAAGTCCAACGTTCACTCACATTAAGAGGCCTTTGTAACGCCGGAAAGGTGTGATAGTTACGAGCGTATCGAGATCCAGTGCAATAACATCCTACTTACTCAGTAATCTTCTTGGCGAGCTCGATGCATGCGGTGGTCGAGTTTGCAGAGAAGACACGATACCCACTTTTTGAGACATTCATTTTCGGGTAACCATCCGACTGCTTCGAAGTTTGAAAGTGAGAAACAGAAGACTTGTAAGGCCCACAACGCCTCATGTGTAGGCTAGTTTCAAACGACTTAATTTATGTTTTTCCCTTTCATTTCATTCCTACCTAAAGCAAGGCCAAAATTAAAATTGTTATGTAAAATAGATCTATATAAATCAGTCATAAAATCGCGACCCAAATAAGGTAATAATGCCTTAGGAACACGTAAGATACTAACATTGAAAATAAGCATAGCACAATGAGGATAAAACCACGTTAAGTACGCTTCCATTTACAGTTTCCATCATACCACAAAATGAGTGAGATATGATTCAGACAGAGCAACGACGGTAGCTACAGGGTTGGACACGTTCAGACAATTTGATCCAGAGAAAGCAGTCAGTAGTAATAGGCTGATAACTTACTCAAATTTTACAAAATGAAGGTTGTCAAGTCTTGACAACAGAATATAACAAATGCTTGAAAACCAACCTGCCCCCGACAGGTTACGTTTACGAGCTCCTAAAATAAGTAAACAAGCCACTTATCGATCGATGAGCTAGAAAAATAGCACACCACACAGGATGGTGATGTAAAACGGAGCTATTTCCTCTTCCAAACACAGCGAATTTGTTGTCTCCAGTAAACGCGTCGAACAAAGAGCTAAAACTGTTTCAACGGTTTGTTGAAATGCATCATCTTACAATGTTTAAAAACTCATTCTCCCCGGCCGTCCGTACTGTAAACTTTGTTGCAATGCGGTCGTATCAGAAAAATGCAACGGGACGTTCTCATTGGATAGTTTATGACCGGACATGGCAGCACGAAGATCCAATCAGACTTCGTTTTTTAAACAAAGAGGAGGTTCTTGTTTGGTTCAGCCCTCCACAATGCTCCATTTAAATCCGTGGAGAAAATGATACGTAGCTGATTAAAAAGGGCACGTTCATGTATGGTAATTGAAGGCACGTTTAGTTGGTCATACTTTCATACTAATGTAGTATATTGCAGACTATTTACTTCTACTATTTAATAGAATACCTAGAATACCAGTTCATATGTTTTAAGTTAGAAGGATTGGGGTACATTTTGTAGAATAAAAACATGAATCAAATGGTAAACAGTTGACTTGTCTTTCATTTATAAATTGGCCTCGTCATCATATTCTGTAGTCAAGGTTCTTGTCTGGAATTTTTTCCAGTAAATATCAAACTCAATTATTTACAAACATGAATTGACTAACCTATTAAACACTAGTGACAGATCACTTTGCATGGTTGAGCCTTTTGACAAAACGCCTCGTCACAGAAACAGCAAGTTACGCACAGTAGAGACATATTGGATGGCCACCCGTACGCCTGTGGACAGTTCCATGTATGAAGGCATTCCATAGTTCATGAACGGGGAGGGGAACTCTGAGGGAGGGGAACTCTGAGGGAAAGGAACTCCAGAAGTTCTTCACCCTCGTCCCCCTCAGCTTTTGAGCACTTTCTCCTTCAACAGGTCCAGGATAACCTGCCTCTCCTGGCTCTCCAACTCGAACCTCCGCTCCCGCTCCTTCCTGTCCGCACCCAGGCGCTCGCGCTCCAGGGCGATCTTGCTCCGCTGGACCTCCAGCTCCTCCCTCCTCAGGGACAGCTCCTCCTCCCGTAGGCGTTGCTCCGCCTCCGAGCGCTTCTCCAGGAAGCTGAGGATCTCGGAGTAGGTCTGGCAGCAGCACTGGCAGGGTCGCTTGGCCGTGGGGGCGGAGGAGACGTCCGCCAGCTCCTCCTGCTCCTCCTCGGGCTCCGGGGTGGCTGAGACTGCGGCGAGAGAGGAGGGGGGAGGGCCGTGGTGGAGATCTGCAGGGACGAGAAGTGGTGACAATTTAGAATGTACTTTTGTTTCCGAGAGTCAAAACTCATATGATGATGATTCAACTTGTATGTTTCTGTGCTCGTTTATCCTCAATAGCAAAGTTATTTTGTCGTGAAATGTGCATCTACGTTATGGAATAAAGGGTGTATGAGGTAACGAGGGGTATTCATATCATATTATATCAGGTGCTGTTTTACTCTGCAGTAGATCAGGACAGTCCAACCATGTTCCTGGAGATTTCATACTACAGGTTTCAACCTGAATCCAACACATCTGAATTCTAATTAGCTGGCAAGCTTAATCATCATTTGTTATGACTGGGATTGGTGTGAAAGCCTACAGGGGGTTTAGTAGTTTACAGTAGCAGACTGGGGCCTAGCGTACTAGGACACCGCTGAAGTTCTCCCCCTTCTCACCAGTGGGTGGCACTGTTTGCATAGAGATGATGTTGGGTTTGTCCTGCTCAGGTAAGGACAGCTCATCCAGGGCTCTCTTCCTCAGTTCCTCTTCCTGGTACTTGGCGCTCTCCCCACTGGCCAGGAGACCCTTCTCTGCCTCCAGCTCCAGCACCTCATGGAGCAGGTCCTCTTTCTGGGCGTACAGCCTGTCTGTTCCAAATCTGTGCACACAAACACGCACACGCGCTAGATGTATTACATACATCAAAGCAGATTGAACTCCTTGAAAAAGTAACTTACACTCATGTACACACGTTATTGCATGTCATGCTGGTCCTGATATCATTTTGACCTCATATCCACCCAACACTTGTACAACTCTACACTGCATTATTACACGATGGTTTCTCACCTGCGCAGGCTGGGGAAGTCCTGTTTTTTGTAGTAGTCCAGCAGCAGCATGGTCCTCTCCCTACATCTCCTGGCATCCACCTCGAAGTTCTCATCCTGCAGGGCGGCGGTGATGATCTCCCCTACGCGGGCCCAGATCCGACCAGACTCCTTGGAGCAGAAGGGGTTCTGCGCGATCACCTCCCGAAGGAGGAGGATGTCGTGGCGGGCGGAAAAACGCACCTGTCGCTTACGGGGGGTGGTGGAGGGGCCAGCCAGGGAGAAACCTGGAGAGGGGGAGGGAGGTAGCGATGGGTGGAGGGATGATGGTTGAATAAGGACGCGAGAAGGATGGAACGGTGAGAGAGAGACGTAATGATTCAATGAAATGAGCACAGATAAGTTAGCAGTTGTTACTTGTTTTGAAACTTGGAGGTGGGAGAGAACTGATACCATTGAACAGCGATTCCAGAGTTCATTTGCAAGCTGGTTACATTCTCAAAGATATGCTTCAATGTTACTGGTACCATACAAATGATCATTATTATGAGGGCAAATTAACAGATTCATCAAAGTGGTCTCTTTTTAGTCCACTTAGGCTACATGTAGTCCAATTTATATTGTGATTGGGTTATTACACCTGCGTTACAGATGTATGTATTCGCTATGGTGACGTAGCTCACAAATCGCTTTGCCATTCAGCCGAGCACAAGTATTTGGTGCTAGGCTACCCGCCGACAAGCCACGGAGATGACGGAAACAAAGAATTGCCTACATGTTGCATTGTTTATATACGCTTCACTCTATAGGAAACTACACGCTAGCATACATCAAAACAAGAGCTACGATATCAAACCCTGTTTTTTGATTTTTTTTTTAACCAAACAACACGTCAGACGTAGCGGTTTTGCTCACTCTCACCACCGTTGTTCGGCATATCCACTACACGTTCCATATCGCCATAATTTCCGGTATCAGCTGATACGCACAAAATGTTGAGGTCACTGTACACGTCCACTCACCAGTACAGGTTTCATGCTGACGTGTAACTCAACTTCTCGGGAAATCTGGCAAAACTGGCGTTCGAGTCGTTGCGCAGGACAAGGAAATGTCCACAAGATGTCGGCAGAAGCTTGCAAACGCAAAGACGGAATTAATACGCATTCACCGTTTCGTATAAAGAGGAAGAGGCACTTATTTCACATTATTTAAAACTATTTAAAATGTTCTCATTCATATGGTGACTTCCTAACAGTAATCATAACTTTGTATTTTCGAGCTTCAGAAGATAGTTAGTACGCGCACACACATTAATGGACTTGATGCTGTGCTTCCCACCACCCACACCTTCTGTCTTTTCACATTGAACTCAGCATTGACCTCAGATAGGCCTACGGTGTTGTGTAAAGCAAACCATAATTCATGGTTATGAAATGATCAGCCTAACAGCCCAACTCTTCTCCCCCTAAGACCAGGGTACACAACTACACCCACTCGTCAAGACAGAGAGCTGGAGATGTTTTTCAGATGCTTGACCTATTTGACAAGTCAGTTGAAGCAGACACGCAATTATGAACATGACCAAAGGCTAGGGTGCACACAAATGAATAGGGTCTTCTGGCACAAGACAAGAAACTGGTGTGGAGGAGGATTTGTCACCCTGTCTCCATTCAAAGGTCTTTCAGAATAACACGGTTTTCATTTGTCTTCCCAGCATCTCCTTTGATTCATCTACATGTCCACTCTTGCTTGATTGTACCGTATGTTGCTTCTTATGAGTTAATAAAGGGCCATCTTAAAATGCCATACTGTTTTATGCACTCGCAGAGCACTTGAAGAACAGATGAACGCACTGGAGTTTTGTTCGGCCTCACGTCGCATATTTATTGGTAGCTGATTGTGATTGACAGATCCAAAGCGTTTGAGTCTGGGGTTTTTTGGCGGCGTGTTGACGAGCGTTAAAGGCGGCGCACCGCACGGCATCGCGCTGAAGCCTGTCATCTTTGAAACGCCCGCGACGCCTCTATCTCAGTAGTGCACGTTCTAAACAGCACCCCCCCCCCCCCCCCCCCCATAGCATAATAGACCTGTCACACACACACACACCAAATCCCAGTCCTTTTGTCTGGACGGAGCTCCGTCAACCGCTCCCTCTCTCGACGGCGCGCCCGCCAGCGAGAGTCAAAAGTGTCCTTTGTCGACGTCTCCAGTCCAGATTGGAAGCAGATAATCGTTTGACCTCATCAACAGCAAATGTTTCTATCTTCGGCGTGTTCAGTATCGGTCGGTACCGGAGCGTTCGCTCGTGACATGTGCTGGATGAATGTTTCAAGAGGGTTTCAATAAGTCATACAGCAGGGCTAAATCCATCACAATTCAAAACAAGTGGAGCCACACCTCATTAACAAGCATTTTGTTTTCCTCACAAATGATTAGCCCTTTGTCTTGGTTTCTTTTTCCCCTATGTCTGTCTATCCCTCTACTTATCTCTTTTTCCTTCTTTCTCTCTTTCTCTCTCTTTCTCTCTCTCTCTCTCTCTCTCTCACTCTATCTCTATCTCTTTTTCTTTCTCTCTCTCTCTCTCTCTCTCTCTCTCTCTCTCTCTCTCTCTCTCTCTTTCTCTCTCTCTTTCTCTTTCTCTCTCTATCTCTCTCTTTCCCCCTTTCCTTTTTTCCCTCCCTTTCCTTACCTGTCAGGATGTCAGCTCCTTTCTCCTGAAAGACAACCCCTGGAGAGACCTATTGTTTTCCTGTCACATCATATACAGACTTTCTCCCAAGACAGCACAGACACCCTCTACTGCAACAGACACTCAAACACTCACAAACACACACACAGACACGGAAACTTTGCCCAGACACGTTAGAGAAATTAAAGGATTTTCTGCTTGGGTAAGTCCCAGTTGGTGTTATTATTAGAATTGTATCATATTAGTCAGATGTTAGATGTGGTTAGACATGTACTATGTTTTTACGGTTCAAATAGACAAACATAGTCATGTGTTGACTCGGTGATTTGTAGAGGTCAGTGTTACATGGGTGTTTACCAACTGGGCCCCGGTTTGTTGTGTTGTTTTTATTGACTTCATATGAAAATGGGCTCACAGGCCTTCATGCTCCAGAGAGAGCTTTTGAGAGACTTTGCAATAGAGTACCTATGTGTCTGGAGTTACTGCTCACTCGTTTCAGCTTATTGACTACGAGATCTAAATCCAGAGCAAAGTCACATCAGTAATGGAGGCAAAACACATTTTCTTTCGCAATTTACAATTTACGAACCGAGACAAACAGACGCGCACAACACTTACGAGCATCCGCATTCGTACACACTTCTCCGCTGTCTGTCTGTCGTGTCGTCTCATGGACTGTCACAGCTGCACCGCTTCAATTGTGACAGTGGCAAAAAGTGCGTCTACATTGGCGTGCGTTTGTGCTTGTGTTCGAGTGCGCATGCTGCATATGTGTGCGTGCGCGCTGCTAACAATTAGTGAGAGGGAGGGGAAGGAGAGTGAGAGAGAAAAAAAGAGAGGAGGGATCCTAGGTGCTCTTTTTCTCTTCCTCCCCCTTTCTCTATCTATATCTCTCCACCCCCCTCTGCTCTTCTCTCCACCCCTCTCTCCCACTCCCTTTCTCATTCCATCAGGTTCTCACAAGCACAGAAGTTCAGCGAGAAGGCATCTCCCACACCCGGGAGAGACTGACTGAGAGAGTGCAGCACTGGAAGAGGGGAGCCAACACAGAAGGAGCGTAACAGTGGAGGAGACGTTTTGGGGACAGTTAGGAGCAAATCCGAGCGCAAGGAAAGAGAAGAAGACTGGGAGAGAGAGAGAGCGCGTGCGGCGGTTCGTGGAGGTTGTGGGTGGTGGGGGGGTGGGCTGCGCCGTCAGCTTCCCGCCGTCCTTTCCGTGTACCCCCCTCCCTCCCTCCCTCCCCCCTCCGGCCCCCCCCCCCCTCCACCCGCCGCCCCCCACCCACCTCCTCTCCCGGACTCCTACAGTTATTTCCCCGCCAACTTCCGCCGTGGGGTCTCAGCTCTCCGTCTCCCTCCCCCCCTCCCTCGCTCCCTACCTCCCTCGCTCGCTGCTGGGCACCTCCGAGCTGCTGCAGCAACGCAGGCGGACCACCGCTGCCGTGCCGCAGATGGAGCCGCCGCCGAGAGAGCCAGGGGAGCCGGAGCACGGGGAGCGTCCGGAGCGGGTGGAACCGCTGTCGGACGCTGAGAGGGAGATCATCCAGGGGACCTGGGGACGGGTCTACGAGAACTGCGAGGATGTGGGAGTCACGGTCCTCATCAGGTAGGCTTTGGAATGGGCTCCCTCCCCCCCCCACACACACACTCACACACCCACACACACCCTCCCTCCTGGAGAAAAAAATCCCACGCTTAGGACCATGTGGAAGTTTGTGACTAGAGGGTTCAGAGGAGGCATGGGCAAGAGTGGAAAGGTTTGAAGTAGATTCTCGGACAGGCGCTCGTTTAGCCACTCAGACTGGATGTTTGTTGTGTCTGTGTTTGAGTAACAAGGAGGGACAGTTTCCAAAACATTGCCTCTGGAAAAGGTTTAGCCTTTGGTGCTTATAGCTGACAGTTTAGCAGTCAAACAAGTCTGGAAATAATACTGGTTTCATCCATCGTTACTCTGTTAACTCACTACCCTCTTATGGCATTGCAGAGCAACTCTTTCTTTGTCTGCTAATTTAAATAGTTTAATAATAGTTCTTGGACAAGCTTTCTATCACACACCTGACAATATGTCAAGGATAATAGGACATGTTGACGTTCATGTGACTGCGCTAATCCCCGAGCAGTCACTTACGAGGCTACTCCCTTCCAGGTCATTTACCTGTCACCAAAAAAACGAACTTCGAATTCAATTCCAAATTATGTTAATTTATGTTTCCTAAAAAGAAAACATATTTCCCAGAGGTAAATTTGGGAGACTTCATTGTTTCTGTCACAAAAGGGGAAACCTTTTCATTTGTATTTGTGTTTTTATGGTTTGTGACATCCTGCTTGGCATAAATGTTATAGGATAGAGTTGTAAAATGCCTGGATTACCTTTCATCTCCTACATCGTCTCCTTGTTCCAAAATGGAAAGCCCCCAAGGGCTCGTTAAGATGGACAGCGTGCCGTCGCCAGGGCAACTGGCGTGAACGACACGATCTGATTTTGGGGTTGAGGTGACAAACAGTCTCTCGGTCCCTTAGAGAGCCCATAAAGAGCAGAGAGCATTCAGTGTGTGTGTGTGTGCACATGTGTGTGTGTGTGTGTGTGTGCACATGGGTGTGTGTGTGTGCACGTGTGTGCACGTGTGTGCACGTGTGTGTGTGTGTGTGTGTGTGTGTGTGTGTGTGTGTGTGTGTGTGTGTGTGTGTGTGTGTGTGTGTGTGTGAGAAACAAGCTTTTGGATTCATGTCTGTCTAGACATCCACCTGTCGGTCACGATCAACAATCAATGCCCTCCATTTCTTTTCCATCTCTGCGTCTCTCCTTCCCTGGCTCATCCATATTCTATCTTCTGTCTCTTTGCCAACCCCTTCCTATTCCTTTATCTCTCTTGTTGTCTCTCTCTCATTGTCTCTCTCTGTCCCATAACAACAGGAGAGGCTCCCATGGGCTAGTCTGGCGTGTCTTGTCTTGAAAGCGTCTTCCAAACCCAACCCCACAAGCATAAAACCCCAGCAGAGGCAAACAACTGACAGCAGTGAGTGTCTGGCCAGGTCACCTGGAAGGCCACAGGAGATTCCAAGCTTGGCTGAGTGGTGCAGTGTTGGCCAGATACTTGGTCAACGTCCCGCATGGGAAAAGGCTGTCTCTGATCCCAGTGGGGATCAGAGACAGAGGGGACAGTGGGGTTTTAATTGTATGTCCTTCTGCTTGGGCGGTCAGAAAGAAGAAACGGCGACAGTAGCCTGGCCTGATGTCATCAATGCGTACAAATGCAATTGCACCAATGAGGAGCCCCCCCCCCCCTACCTCCAGCGCTCCCTGTCATATGCGGTGTGGCAGCTTTGTGATGTCACCGAACCCTTTGCATTAGTGGATCGATCGAGAGGAAGCCATCCCCAACCTGGCTTCCTGTTGTTATACAGGAGACTGTCATTTTTTCTGACCTGACCTGAGGAACACCTGATTGTATTAAAGCTCTGTCATTGGATCGGTCAAGATTCCCATCATTAATATGAGTTACTGGGTTCAATATGGAAGCGTACAACTTCTGTGCAGCTCCCTTAACAATACGTTGCAACTGGAACCTTTTTTCAGAGGGTCACACAGGCAAAATGGCTCCATAGTGCTTCTATGTTCTCAGAGTGTATTCCAGCGTCATCTAGGCCAGCTGTGTAATTGGCTCCTGGTAAGGTGTCCTTATGTCAGGATCAGGTCACTTTCTCGGGAACCTCCTGGAATATTATCAGAGCTGAGACGGTTCCTTCCCAACTTAATAAAGGCCAAAAGGGGCACTTCAGCACACGTCGGTTCCACCCTAAAGGACCCTCTAGAACATCCAGCGAGCGGTCTCCGCACTCCAACAGCATGCACCTCCCTGAAAAGAAGCTCTCAAGACGAATCAACGAGCGATTAACCAGCGAAGCTTACGGGGCGGCTTTGATGAGTTCATTGAAATTCAGCGTCAGGTCGGGGTAGCGAGCGGGAGGAACGTCTCAGACACTACTGACACCCCTCTTATCTCAGTCTCGAGACGAAGCGCTGTCAGAACATCGCGTTTCCGTTGCGAGGGTCCCAGTCGAATGCCCAAACGCCAAATGTTTCACAGGACATTTGTTTTATTGAAGCGCCGCTTTTCCAGATAAAAGCTCAAACGTTATAAAGGAAGGTACGTCCCCATTTCCTGCATCTGTCTTGCCCGAAACATGTGCTCAATGAGAGGCGCACCAGAGAGTACAGAACATTGCTTGATGAGTACTGGCAGATGCAACAAGAAAGAAGTCTCTTGTTTCTGAATTCTAAGCGAACACGTCCTGTTCTCTTCACAAAGCGCCGCGGCTACTTTCATGTTCATCTCCCAGGCCAGGAACAATGGCTGTCTTCGCTAGTTGTTCCGTTCAAAGAGAGCGTAGCGACAGCTGGGAAAGCTTCGCTTGGCTAGCTACAGGCTAGGAAGCGCCTATGTGGCTAGCGTAGCATGTCACAGAATCTGGGGGACACGGGTGTAGTGTAGCGGTGGTGCCTGAGGCCAAACCTAACCAACGGAATAACTAAACCGTGTCCCTCCGTATCCAGCCAGCCACAATCGCGTTGGAGCACTTATATACAAGTCAAATTGGGTCAGGCGAGTGTGTGTGGGCGCAACGGTAGAGTGTGCCTTCCCTCGTGTGTGAGTGCTTCCAGTAAGATGTGTGGAGTCTGCTTTATTCATGAGAATAGCCTGTGATCTGTCACCCTGCTCTGCTCCAAACATACCTCTCTCTTTAAACGACCAGCGAAAGCAGTCTTGTGACTTCAGCGCTGAGCGGCTCTATCTAATTTAAGTGCTCTCACGGGTCAGGAAGGACTTACATCCCCGCAGACCTCAACCAAAACAAAAGAGTTTTCCTAGAATCCCACACGATTCTCATTCTTCTTGCTTACATCTCCAAAGAGCGGGCACAGGATGGGTCTTTACTGTACAGACCTAAAACAACCCTGTGTCAACAACCGAGTTCAAACAAGCGACATGATGTCAAAAAACATCAGTCACTGGGGTCCTTGTGTGAAGTCCATTAACCTTAGCCAAACACGTGATGTCGCCGACAGACGCACAGGGAAACCACAGAGGTAGCAGATGTTATCCCTGCCTTCCAACATACGTATGGACAAGAAACGCGGTATCCGATGTTGTCTGTTTCAACACCAACACAGCCAAGGAGAGGCCTCCCACTTTGACACGTCAACACACACACCAAGAATCACAGAGAGGAACACATACTTCCATCTGTTCTGCTGCTCCGCTCCCCTGGCACCTGCCTCTAATTACACTCAAAAAGACTTGACGATCCGAACGACCCTCGCCTCATCAGCAGCCCTTCTCCGCTCTCCGCCTGCCAATCATTCCAACGTTGCCACGGCGCCGCAGGCAGGCTCCTTTCTCAGCAGGCACGGCGAGTAAGCGTCTCTCTCTGAACGTAAACACTTCAGCCGCACACCTTAATTACCTCGATGATGAGGAGTTCGATCCCACAAGTCTAATTGCAACTTCAGGCACATTTTGGGATTTCAAAAGAGTAACTTTGGGGTTGTTTTCCGTGTATAACAAATAGCAGTGAGTGATGCCTTCAAGGATTTGACAGAGAATGACTTTGTTGCTGGAGGCGTTTGTTCCACGAGCAGATTATTATTTAATCAAGCTTGAATGACTTGGTCAAATGTTATGAGGCGTGTACGTTTCTCATTAAGTCGGCTTTCAGTTACTTAATCAGGAGAGTTTAATGGATTTTGTTGAGCCCATTAACTGCCATAATATATCATCATCTCTTATCAGGGTTCGGTAATGACATGATTTCACCCAAAATGCAAAGGGATACCATCTGAGACTGCTGCGAGGAAACAGTGTGAACTAAAAAGTTGGCTTCCTGCTTTGAGATACTATGTCATTTTAAAAGATTGAGTTTGAAGCTGTTTCCGAAATGCATCGGTGAAAATTGTCCTCTTTTCTTCATTCATCAAAAACACCAGCAGAGCTCATCAACAGCAATGCCTGTTTCAACCTTTCGTAAAGATGCCAGGACACTTCAGCGCAAGTACTGCAAATACTGTGTCCAAGGACTATTTCTCCCGGGGCATGCTTTTCATTTCAGCCACTTCTCTCACTTCGACTACTCCGCCATCTCTTCCTCTCTTTACTTGCAGGTTTTTTGTGAACTTCCCGTCAGCCAAGCAGTACTTCAGCCAGTTCCAGGACATGGATGACCCAGAGGAGATGGAGCGCAGCGCCCAGCTGAGGCTCCATGGTCGCCGGGTGATGAACGCCATCAACACGGTGGTGGAGAACCTCCACGACCCAGAGAAGGTGTCCTCGGTCCTGGCCCTGGTGGGCAAGGCCCATGCCGTCAAACACAAGGTGGAGCCCATGTACTTCAAGGTAAGGACTCGTACTGATGTACTGTTGAGTTTGATGTGGTTTATTTTCCTGTTAGTTCCACAATGCTTCCTCACCATCTCCAGGCAGAACGAAAAACAGTAGAGTGAGTTATTACCATCCACCCCCTACTTTTTCACAGCCATTAGCTTTCACTTTTTCACTTTTCATCAATCTTTTCCCTGTCTCTCTCCATCGTCTCATTTCCATTTATATTATCTCTTCTTCCTCTACCTTTTCCCTCTCTCTCTCTCTCTCTCTGCCTCTCTCCATCTCAGATCCTGAGTGGCGTGATACTGGAGGTGTTGTCAGAGGACTACCCAGAATCCTTCACTGCAGAGGTGCAAATGGTGTGGGCCAAACTCATGAGGGCGGTGTACTGGCATGTGACGGGCGCGTACACGGAGGTGGGCTGGGTTCAGCTGTCCAGCTCTGCGGTCTGAGGAGAGGAGGCTGGGGAGCTTGAGGGGAGGAGGACTGTGGGGTGCGAGGGCCATTGTTTCCACTCTGTCGTTCCAAGGGTTAGAATACCTTAAGGGCGCAGCAGTACCTGGGGGATGGTGGTTTCCAAGGGGACAAGGAGATGTGACTTGTAATAGAATCTCTTAATGTGTTCGCTACTGTATCCCAACTTTTCGGGGAGGGGTAGGGGGACCTTTCTCTCTCTCTCTCTCTCTCTCTCTCTCTCTCTCTCTCTCTACTGTGTGTGTGCTGTGTGTACTACCCTAGAGGTGTCGTTTGTATAGTTGTACAGTGGGTGAGCATATGTATACCTATGCCCTCATTCAAGTCTCATTGTAGTTGCATTGAGATAGGCTTTTAAAAGGGTCCTCAGTTTCCATTTTAGGCACTTGTTGCTTGCTGAAATTCCAGCACTTGGTGTTGAACCCAGCTCTATCAGTTATTTTTATCCAATCACAAGCACCCTTCGTGTATACAAGGAAATCTAAAAGTGATCTCTACAAACTGCATTGGTGATTGAATACAGTAGAAAGCTTGACGAAAGCAAAGCATATCTTTGCCCTGCACACACACCAAATCAAATAAACGCTGTCCTGGACAAACACATACTCACACTCACCATAAGAAGCCCCTTCATGCTAATATTTACAGGGCTGTCAGTTGGTTTACATCCCGAGAGCCACATAATAGACACATGCATTAGAACATCCATTAAGGGTTTCAAAAACGTCCTCCCGGGGGGTCTTCGGAAAACCGGCAGGTCTTTGAAGTCATGGCGGCACATCCCTTACCTCTTAACCTCTCGAGGGAGGGGGCGCGGGGGGGTGTAAATCCTAAACAACTATCTCGGCTCAGTTCGAAACACCTCAACAGACCATTCCCCCCTGCACTGACTCTATCCTCGTTAGCATTTAGATTGACTCGCACCGTCCAAGGTCACCTGGTCTAGTCCTGGCCGGCACCCAGACAATCCCCTGGATGCCCTACAAATCTATTTCAAATGGCTCTCGGATCGAATCTCCTGTCGGCGTCTGCGCTGGTGACGTGCGGTAAACTCCCTTCTGGTCCCTCATAGTATCCTCATTTAGCGTTAACGAGGCGCTAATGAGGCCTCCTACTTCCTCGTCCCACCATCCGCCACACGGCCCTCCATCTCTCCGTACTTTCTACCAGCCAAACGCAGACAGCTAAGGTCTTAGTTTCTGGCTACTGTGCTGCACTTCTGTCAATGTTTGAATAGACCTGCTAGTGTTTGGTCAAGGGCGTCATTTATATTCGACCGTACCTGAAACAGAATGCAGCCGCGAGGGAAAAGAGATAGTTCAGCGCTCTATGACTTTGGTCGGATCACTTAAGGGGAGAGCAATGACCTGCACTACCACTAGAATCTGCAAACGGGTTATTTATCAAGCCTCCCCAACAAGTCGAGGCCCGACCTTTGGCGTCAACAACACGTTTGGATTGCTTCCTTCGCTCTGAGTTCAAGCCCTCTGGTTTCATTGAAGTAGCTTGGCTGAAGGGGAATATTGGAGTTGGGCAGAGCTCCTCTGACAGGATGTTTATTAAACATGCGCATGGTGCAGTGTGTCACCCATAACTCTACAAAATGGCAACGTACTGTTTCTGCTTCCCCCTCAGTTGTGGGCTCCTCCCACTGACAGCTGAGTTCCCCCCCACCCACCCACCTCCCTCCCTCCTCTCCCATCACAGAGCATTTCCATTGCAGAGCGTTTCCCACCTGCTATGTTATTTACACACTCTGACACACAGTACACACACGCATGTGCACCTATACCGTACGCGCACACACAGAAGCATGCTCAGACACACACCACACGGGCACACACACACACACACACACACTTGAATCACTCGACTGTTTACTATTGCTATAAGTCATAGTTCTACTGAATATAAATGTCAACATTGTTTCTGAAAAAAAAAGTATCTGAAAACATCTACATCTCACTTTGCGGACACATTTAACGCTTTCGGCAAATAAGGGCATCTTAACATACTGTGCGTGAGTCTAGTTATGTCTGTTGTGAAATGTTTTGTCCGTTTTAAAGTTTGAACTTTATATTTTTCTAAATATATTAACAGATGATAACCTGTATATGTATTTGTTTACTGTATATTGATTAGTACTATATACTGTAATTGTTTGCTGGGTGGCAGTCCACAATGAAAATGCTTTGGTATGTATGCACAGACCTATGACAGACCTGTACTTTCGAAGGCAGGTATAGTTAAAGATAGAATAAAAGTCCTTCAAATAAAAGTCACCATACACTTGTCTCAAAAATGTCTGACTTTTTCTCCCCCACTCCACACAGTTCAGACCCCACCCCTCCCCCCCGGTAGATCAAGGACACAGTAGATAGTTCGTGTTAGTTAATATCTTTATGTTAGAGAAAAAAAAAAGATAAAAGAAAAAGAAAAAAAAGAAAAAAATAAGATAAGAATAATTATCAAACACTTACTTACACTTTTACCTGTTCCTCGAAGGATTGCAGAAGAATTTAACAATTTCTCAGAAGAATTTTTCAATTCTGTCTTGTCAGGTTCCCCCAGGAGCCAAAACAGACAGCAATACCATTACGCAACAGCCCCCTGCTAGCAGGTGCGCAGTACGCATACTCTCTTCCCCACTGTTTCAGACCCTCTGATAATTAAATAATGGAATGTAAATGTTCCTAATCAATGATTAATGACTGCCTGTTCGCTGTTTGAAGCTTGAAGCAGCGCTCGGTATTAGTGCACCAGAGGGAGCATCACACAGAGAGGAAGCCGTTCATTTTTCAATTCCAGGCGGTAATGTATTCACGCTCTCCAGCTGTACATCAGCGTGCATCCTCCGTCGACAGAAAAAGGTTTCATTAATTTTAGGAACGGGGACTGATTTCTGAGCAGTTCTGAAAGTTCACGACAATTGTTGCTCTTTTCTTGTTTCCGTTAGTGAAACACAAGGGCGCCGTGTCATTACCAGGAAAACAACTGCATCAAAAGGGCTGATTGACGAAACAGGTGATCTATCTACCACCCTCTGTCGCACCTGCGGAGGAGAAACGCTAGCATGGAGGAGGAGAGGAGGGGGGAGGGAGGGAGGGCACACTGCTGCTCCCCCGACCTCTCTCATTTGGTGTGGTTGGCAGGACACTGACATGTCACCATGGCGACACGGTCTCTTGTCACCAGAAAGTGTCTTTCCAGGGAGGGTTTGAGGCAGTCTCCCATGACAAAGATGCACACATGTACGCACACACGAAACCCAGAAGAGGCATCATGAACCAAGATCAAGTGGCTGAGGTATCGGGAGAAAAATAAGAATCTCATCCCATCTTTTCCATCATTTCCCCATCTTATCAAAAAAATAAAAACATCATCAAACTAGTAATCACACACACGTTCACATGATCCTACACAAATGCATACACACCTGCACGCATACACACACACACACACACACACACACACACACACACATGCTGAGTCAGCAGTTCCAAGGCTGTTAGGATTATAGAGTGGTCTAATTATAGTTGCCAGGACAGGAAAAGCACCAGGCAGTAGATCCATAAGACATCACCTCTGTGGCTTCATAACCTTATTATGACAGGCGGTGCTGCCTTGGGACACGAGACCTCGCCCCACGGCTTTGCTGTCTGTCATCAGGCCATATCACGTAGGCCCAGGTAAGAACGTGATTATCCCGGCATGGCCGTAACCAAATGGAACTAAGTGAAAGGGGAGCCATCTCTGTGGTTCGAATAGTATCGGAGGTACGAGTTTTGTCAAGTTCTATAACTGTATTCATAGAGGGTTAGGATGAACACATATACAAATTCCCTGGGGCTTCACATCCTCAAACTGGGTCTCATGAGATTATACAATGTCTTTTAGGGGACAAAGTTGGTACATTAGGTGGCCATGAAGGTCAATACTAATAACAGCTCCAATAGCAACCTAAACATCCTGCAGGCTCCCAGTCGGACGTGGCTACACACACGGAAAAACCCCAAGAATTCGGTAATTAGACGAGAAAATCTCTGCCCAAAGCCACTGAAAAGATGCGCGGCCACACTGGTGCAGCACTTGACATTCCTGACGGCGCTCCACAACCATCCTGCCATCCACGCTCCGGAGCACTTCTGACAGGCTGGACTCTGAGAGACGGGGGGAGCCTGAGCTCAGCAGCGTGGAGGGAATTTATTCTCTAAGGTCGGAATGGCATGAGAATGCCCCTGTTTGCCCCCCCCCCACCCCCCTTTCCACCGCCCCTCCGCCATCAGACATGTTGTCATCCTGCCCTGTCTCAGCGTGGCGGGAGAGCGGCGTTTGTCGTGGCGCGGAGGCGGCAGGTTCCAAGGGTAAAGCTGTGATGGTCCCTGTCTTTCCGTGCTCCTCCACTGCAGATAGACACCTCATCAGGGTGCCATGAGACTTGGTGTTTCTTACGTTTCGTTTGACAGCTGTTGCAGAACAGGAGCTCTGGCCCTCGCTCGCTAACAACCGTTACAAACAACATGGCCTTCCTGGTCGTTTGGGTGGAGCGTTGTTCTCTGTTTGAGGGAGGGTGCTGAAGAAAGTGTTTTGTCCGACTTTCCAGAAACGGAGTGACTGAGTTCAGTCGAGCTCTGGATTGGAACACGTATTCATCAATCTGCAGATTAGGAGAGAAATCCAGACCTCAGGCAATAAATGATGATACTAGGCTAGGTCTCGATCATGTCTCTCCCCGCTCTGAAGGCCAGGAGGACCATCTTTTATAGTGCGCAGGAATGTAAACATAGATAGTGACAGTCAGGCGGTAATGGCGTTAGAACACGCACAGAGAAAGAGATTCACTGCTCTCGTCTCATGACCACTCCCTGACTAGAGATCGTAGTTGGAGCTCTCTTTCTCTTGACCCCGAACCTTGATAAACCCTGACACATAAACACGATCTACGTTTTATAGCAAACTAACTTGAGAAACATTCCATCCATCCATTGTCTACTGCTAATCCCCAGGAGGGATTGCAGTGCCGCTTGTTCCCATTTAGGGGTCACGGGTGACTGGAGCCTAACTCAGTAGCTTTCGGGCCATAGGCGGGGTACACCCTGGACTGGGGCCAGCAAGTCGCAGGGCTAACGCGGAGACACAGACAACCATTCACTCACACATCCACTCTCTAGGTGCAATTTATCAATATACCAATTAACCTATCACTTGCATGTCTTTGGATGGTGGGAGAAACATACCTATTATCCAATGACTAGTTCTATTGATTAGTGATTAATGTTAAACGCACAGGAAATCCCCATTTCTTCCACAAGGGCTATACAGACAAGCTACCCAGGAATGGCTAAAGGTGCTATGCAAGTGATGTGGTCAACGTCCAGTTAGCAACACTCTAAAATACTCAGAGGATTTGAGGGGATGTTTTGGAAAGAAGCTGTTTAGAGTAGTCTGGTAGTCTGTTCCTAGATGTTACAGTAACATAGACCAGACAGCAGTGCTGAAAACGGCCCATAGCCTGGGTGGCTGTTGCTCAGACTAGTGTGGTACACAGTGAAACAGTCGCTCATGGAGACGAGGATTAATGAGGTCTGGTGGAACACGGGCGGGAGGAGGTGCTGGCGGGGAGGGAGAGGGTGGGGAGGGAGAGGGTGGGGAGGGTTCTGCAGAAAATGCGCACACATCACAGGATGGCTTATGAGTGTATCACGATGCCCCTGGCCTCAATAACATGGCCCTGTGATCTCGTCTAATCCCCCCCGAGCTAATCCACACGAGGCTTCTCAGCGAGGCGCAGGGAAAGGGAGAGACACAGGCGAGCGACGCTAAGCACTATAGGCTAAAGCTAGGCTAACTCCGTCCCTCCAGACCGCCCCCATGGGCCGTTCATGCTGACCTCCCGGGCCTCCAGGGTGCAGGGTGGGCCAGGTGGACCATGTGCACCACTATCATGGTCCTCACGACCCTGGCCATCATACTGCGAAGACGCTTCTCCAACCGAGTCAAGCCGTGAGTACAGCAGCCAGACTGTCTAGTGAGATGAAATGAGCTCTCCTCTGTCACTGTTATCTGGATTTCAGAGATCTGAATTTTGTGTGGGAGAACTTCTCCAACTCAAGCTCCAGAGCACACTTCGGTTGGGATGATGAAATAGCATTTTTATATTTGAGGTGATTAACGACTTGTGTCGTCTTTGAAGTAAAAAAAAAAAGGTTTTGTGGAACGAAAGCGTATCTCTCGGTGATGTAACCTGGAGAGAAATGGTTACGTGTGTGGCACATCGAATCCACGAACTAGCACCTTCACATTTAGCGACCACTCCACACCCGTGTGTGTAATGTGGAGACTCATAACACTTTATATGCACTGGAGATTGTTTTCTGGGAAATCCCAGCCCCTCGGGTGGCAGGCGCGTGTGGATAGCTCCCCCGGGGTCGGAGGTTGTATTGATTTAAGGTGATCCCGTACCGAGACGCAGGCTTGATTTCCGCGAAGTGTGTTGTTGTGTTCCTCGCCGTCGTTCCCTCCCCACGGTTCTCTTGAAGGGCACTCTGCCGAAAAAACCCCACCGGCGTTAGCCAGAAGCCCCTGTAAATTTTAATCTTAAAAGCTGCGGTGTCCATTTTAAATCAAGGTCGGAGGGAAACTAAAAGAGGTTTGAGAAGTTCACTCTAGGATCCTCCAACCCCTCCTCCTCTGTCAGAGCACAGACCGAGCGGTTGGGATGGAGATGAAAAAAAAACTAGAGATGGGATCATAGACAGATGATTATCTAAGGTATGCAAAAACACCTCGATGATAGATGGTGGACTGTAATGGAGCTGTGGGGTTTGGATATTAACAGGATGCCAAACACCAGCCTGTTCCTGGCGCGTCCACGCCTCCGTTGAAGTGAACCAAAACAGAAACGAACGTGAAAAAGAACACGTAGGCCCAGCTCCGGTCTCGCTGCATCAGTGCGGAGCTTAGGAAATGCATCATTAAGTAACTCCTTCAGGTCATCTATGTAGGAGACAGGGAGTCTCCGCTCCCTGCTCATCTTGGTCCAACTATCCTTAAATCGGATTGTTTGCTGTTCCTTGAAGCTTTACAGTGTGTTAGCTTGATGAAACATTCCCTCTCTGGATGGCTTGTGAAGTTGTACCGGCCAGCCACAGTGTATTACGCTTTCCAAACGGCATCGGCTGTCACCGCGTGTTTACAATGTTTACACTGTCATTTCCTCGGGAGGAGACATTTTGGCGGGAGAAGGAATCATGTGACATCACTTCCTCAGGTTCTGGACAGCGAGCGGATGGCGCTCAGACCCTGGACAGGTTTTCAGTCATGAAACCTGAACTGACAATAGCTCATTCCCAAGCGGTGGACTGTCCTGAGAGGGAGAGTCTGTGGAGAAGCTCGCAGCTTGGGAATGGCGTCGGCCTGCGCAAGTAGTTTGGGTATTTTTATACCGCTCCCTCTGGGACAGTGTCCAGAGTTCCAATGTTTACCCCTGAAGCTGATGGAATCCTGCAAATGTGATGGCTTGTTTGAAATACACACACACACACACACACACACACACACATGCAGACATACACGTATATACACACACAGACTACTGTGCACACTCTCACTAATCTGCATGCATACATGCACAAACAGTCACACACACACACACACACACACACAAAACATTACCATAAACAGTCAGTCCTAATACACCTTAATACTCTTGGCTAGTGCATAGATGGGACACTCGATGAATAATTGCCTCCCGTATCCCACATGGATTGCATTACAGACCAAAACCTCTGTGTGTTGAAGTTGCTGCTCACCGCTACCAAATAACCCAGAAACGGTGACACATCACTTTGCATTGAACCCCATCTAAACAGGCTTAATGTTTGAGTGGATGCAATGAGAAATCCCCTAGATGAGCAAAATCAAACCAAAACACAGAAGAAAATCCTCTCCTCAAAGCCTTCCTCGTCTCTCTGAATCTGGCAGGAAGTCCCTGCTGCTGAGTCACAGAGGGGAATGATATTGGCCCCTGCCAGAAAGCGGGCAGCCACCACACTGACACCTCCGCTCCCACAGCCCACCACACAGACGTGGAGGTTTCCATCACACTGTCCTGTGTTAATGAGATCTGACACCTGTCCACCCACTCATCCACTGTCTTTTCCTCTCTCTTTCTCTCTACTCCTCTCTCCTCTTCTGTGCTCCCCCTCTCCCCTCCCATCTTTATCACTTCTCTCTACTTTCCCATCATCACCTCTCCCTCTCCTTTCTCCTCCCCTTACATCTCCTCCCCTTACATCTGTTGTTTGTTTGTTTCCCTTCTAAACTCATCTTTTCCTCTCTCCTCTCCACATCACCCCCACCTCTCCTTACCTATCCTCTCCTTCCTCCTCTCCTCTCCTTTCTCCTCTCCTCTCCTCTCCCTCTCTCCTATTCGCTCCCTCAGCCTCCCTGATGAGCTTGGGGAGAAAGAGATGGCCTACATGCCGAGCGACCCGCCGCCCATGCGGAAGTGAAGCCTCCCGCGCTGCCAAGTGTCAGCTTCGGGTACATCAGCCTGGTAATGTATGCAGTGCTGGTGTATTAGTCCTCACTCTAGTGTCTGTGTGACCTTTGAACTGGTCTGGTACGGGGAGTTTGTAGAAAGTGTCGAAAGTTTGTTGTGTCTTTTGAGGCTTTGGCTTAAGAAGGGTATTATACAGAGAGGTGCGTGCAGCTGAGCACCTGAGCAAAGCGACGTTTTATTAATCGCATTAGCCTCTCAACACTTGATCTAAAGAACTGCTTCGGTAGACAGGACAAAACATCCCCCATCTGGTTCCAATCCAACCAGTTTATGCAAATGGCTGTGCCATGTACCCCTCCCGTTTCCATGGTATCTCCATCGGTGTCTCCACCAGGCTCACTAAGCTATTCTTAGTCCTCTATTAGGGGAGGTGCGCCTAATATCTAATAATATCCAATCAGAGATGGAGAGTAATAAAAAACTGGATTACCGATGACATGGGCTCCGGTCTCCGGTTTTAAATAGCCCTCAGAGAGCAGAGCCAAAAGACGCGATCATCAACTTAAGTTGCGTGTTGGCTCTCAGAGAGCTTTAGCCACGGTAGCATGACACGGCTAACACGCGTGGTAAACAGGAACGTTCCGTCCTTTTCCCTGGAGAGCTCAAACCAAAGCAAATAAATGGACACCTTGATTCTCGATTTGCCAACTTAACTGCCATTAAAACCCGACTCCAGTCAATCATTTTTAACCACTTCTTCTTTGAGATGATCAGTGAGCCAACAAAATGTGTTTTATTCTCTCACTATCTTGGCCATAGTAGACCTGCGATGGCAATTTTCCTTGTTTCTACTCATCGTTTTCTCCCTCAGATGGACAGGCAGCTGCGCATGACGCAGACAAGGGGCGAATGACCAGGCTGGGTAGAGAGAAAGCAAACAGGTGAGGGCTCCATTATCCTATTGTGACATCTTCTCTGATTATCAACAGTCCTCTACACTCCTTTCTCTCCAACCTCACACATTTCAGGCCTGCTCTTTTGTCCGTGCCCTTGTGCCAACGGGCAATCAATCCCATTCAAAGGCGGCGCGACGAAAGCAAACGACTAGATCTGGCTTCGCCATCTAGGATGATGTCTTTTGTCAGCGTTTTCCTGGAGGGAGATGAATAGAAAAGCGTCCGCTACTGTGTCGACAGACCAATTATTCTCCCAAATGAATGGGAGGTCGGAGCACAAAGGTAGACACACGGCACAGGGAATTTGCCAAGACTGTTAACGCGGTCCACGGCTAATGCACGTGGACAGAGGCGAATCGAGGGAACACCTCACTGCGGATCCCCAACCCCTAAACCAGTATCGGTGTCCGGATTCAAATGACAAAGGAAACCATCTTGGTTACCTTCGCCAGAGGGGGCGTGGCCTTAAGGGTGACGCTCCCTCTGGATGGTTCTTGTTACCCCCTGATCTGGGAGTAAGACCGGAGAGACCTAGAATGATACACAAGACAGACTCGACCATGCCGGGAACCAGCGATAATAGGGTGGCGGACCCTCGTCTACCAGAGCACTGGAGAGACATCAGGGCATGGAGCATAGAGAAAAGACAGAGCCACAGCGTAAGAACCCATCTCACCGTCTCGGCTGTCGTGGTCCTCCATCTCTCACTGAGTCAAGCCAGCCAATGCTAAGTTGTTCAGAGGGTCTATTGATTTCCATGCAGGACCTGTGGGGATTCATAATATGACTGGCTGTTCCGTTTTCAGAGATTGTGAATAAGGATGATTTCCTATGCACCCACACTGTACGTGATCGCAAACGGTTAAAACGTTGTGTTTGAATATGCTTGGGTTTTTTTATTATTAGAGTTCATCTTCCCTTTGCGTTTAGAACACTACACGCGCGAGGACTCCTCCAATGGTCTTGTCTCTGCTTTTGCGCGGGCATAAAATAGGTTAACTAAAGTCAACAAATTGTGTATGCAGCGAAGGACTGGAGAGTTGCGCCTCGTATAGGCACCCATCTGTTGGGTCACAAGTCTGGAGGGTGAGTGGTTACTGGGGAGAAACTGAGCAGGCTGCTGAATGTTTGATGGCAATGCTAGTGAGAAAAGTGCCATCTCTGCAGAACTAGGTTCAGTGTGAAAACGTGGGCTCGGGGCCGTTCTGCTTTGCAACATCTCGCTGTAAATGATTGATGTCCTTGCGTGTCACCTGCCTTTCTTACCGTCTGTCTGATTCCTCGCTCCGTCCCCCCATCCCCCTCTGTCCCCTCCCCCTCCCTCCCCCTCTCTCTCTCTTTTGTGCAGATGTGGGTCCTAGATGTAGAGAACCTACTCAGTTCAATGGCCAGGCAACTGGTGAGTCAGTCCAAGCCAGTGTGTGCTTTGAGGATTAGAGTGCCGAGCCAGAGAATAAACACATCTCTTGTTGTTCGAAGCTGAATTCTGGGACGCCTTTCAAAAGACCATTTTTCAACTGTAGTTGTTTTCCGGGCATAAATGTAGACTCCTGTGTCGGCTGATGAAAACGTTTGGCCGTGTGGTTGAGGGGATAAGCCTTGAAACACAGGAACAACGGCCGCAACATTCTGAAAAAGAACATATTTTCTTGTGGTTTTTACTCATTGTCACCCTGCTGATTTGGGCTGGTATTCATATCAGAGACGATTTAGCTCATCAAAGAACCATGTACTTTTCTCTTCCAGAGTGCCTCTCTGGAGAAATACCCCCGGCAGGAGCTTGCGAAGGTCCCAAATCCCTCCCCCTCCTCTTCATCCTTCCCTCTTCCCCCTCAAGGCCATGGAACGTCTTTCCCCTGTTGTCAAGCCCTTTCAGACAGGCAGCTGTAGACTGACCTTCGGACTGAAGGACTTTCTGTGGATCCCTCAAGTCATAAAACAGACACTCCGGAGCCTCCGTTCATTTGGAATGTTTCTCAATGTAATGGACGGTGTGATACCTGATAATCCCATCTAGATGGGCACCCTGACCATAGAAATACCATCACCGGTGATTTCGCCAGAAGCCAAGTTCAACATTGGCCCCGCCTCCCCATGTGCTGACATGCAGAATGATTCATGGAAGTGGGTAACCTGGTCAGACACAAGCAAGGTGAAACAAACTAACATCGTTCGTATCTTGGTGTGTTCTCCTCCTCGATGAAGAGTTGTTTTCAACATTCAGGAGAGGGGTGATCGTGTTTAGACACTAACGTACTGAGGATTACTAAGTAATGAAGAACGATAAGTTAACCAGAAAACTAAGTCAACTCCCGTTATTGGTTTGAATGTTCCTACTTGATGTTTTTTTCCTGACATAATAAAGAACTGGTTTGGGTGAGTCCTCGATTCCTTATTTGAAAGGTTGCATTTGATTCAACATTTACACTTACTGTAAAACAGCTTGTTCAAAGATACATGTACCTTATACAAGGACTTGAACCAGTTTCTCACCTCACAAAAATCCTTTCATTGAATATTTAAAAAATGTGCTGTTCTTCAGGGCCCTATAACCCAGACCTACTACAAGCTTGTGTATACCTTTCAAATTTACATAAGATTGGCATAATAGTGTATTCTTCACATATTTCTTTTACACGTTCTAGATTCGTTGACGTGCTCTTTGTTCACTTACGGCCTGGGTGATCCTTCCTTTGGCACCCTCAAATGCAATACATTCTCCGTGCTTCCTCCCTGATTAAATAAATGATTGAATCGCGGTTGATGTTGTTTTCACTTTGCCCTTGTCGTCAAGGAGATTTCACTGTGTACATGTTTTCCGTCGGAAAAACCGCTAAACTCATTGCAACGTTGGGAATGGAGTCGGATCAGACTCAATCTATTAAAAAGTCAATTATCAGGAATATCTCGTTCCCTGTCTGCTACGGACAACAGCAAGTCCCCGACCGCCACACAGCGCCCGCGGCAGCCAAGGACAATAATGCTCCTAATGTGCAGCCCGTACATCTCCTTGCCAACCGTCCACTCTAATCCGAACTCTGTAATCAAGAGGATGCGGAACGTGAACATCAGCGGATAGTGGTGAGGGTGCCGTCCACATCGGATCCCACCGCACTGATGATTCTGAGAGTCTCAAATTACGGGCTGAAAGCGTCGCTATTGTGCGTTGAGCGAAGCAGGGGCACATGGGTAATGAGCGTGGCCTTCCTGCGCTCTCCGGCAGACCTGGAGAGGTAATCTAATCATGGGGAAGGATGGAGCACAGGGCCGCGCTCTCTGCTCTCTAATAGGCTTCAGAGAACCAGGAACAGATAGGCAGATGCTAATGGAGCCTAGTGTTGCACAACATGCGCACCTTTTGATGCTCCGACCGCTGGAGCCTGTTTCAGGTCATGTAGGTTTGATGATCCTTGCGTTGGGACGTCGGCACGCCACAGCCACAGGGAGCTGGGTAGATACGGGAAGGAGAGGCAAAGCCACTGAAATAAATGGACCGATAATGTTGTTATTGTTTTATTCTGCAGTTGTCCCTACATCCCTAGTTGTCCTCTGTAGTGGCCAGGTGGACAATCTCATCAAAGGCCCATTCAGAGAGCGTTCTGTCTGTCACAGTGACAGGGTCCATGATAATCAGAAGAGCACCATCATATGAACATACCAGTGTGACTCCCTGGTCATTGGATGAAGCCATTTCTTCTGTCTCCATTGCACGTTCTTCACCCCCCCCCCTCTCCTAGATCCCTGTCCTACAGAGGGATTAGGAACTTGTGATGACCCAACTCCACAGCTAATCCACACAGAAGTGCACTAATCAACAGCCTCCCCATGTTGGCCTTCCATGCTAATAAGACGCTCCCAAGGCAATTAGCACGCGCCGATTCTGGAGAGAGCCACTCCAACCCACTCAGCCAGCCTGTACTCCACAGGTCATAAGGTCGAAGGGAAGGTGTCAGGGACTTGTGTTGGTAAGAGGATGGTTCTGGCAAAGGCTCCTTTTCCGTGTGCGTTCTGTCCTTGCTTGTCGTTAGCGTTTCCTTCCTGGAGGACACTTGAGGTTGCAAGGTGGGAACACTCGAATAACACTGAGGGTCTTGAATGTCATTTGACTTCCGTCAGAACGGTAATAATACACCTTGCTGTTGTTTGTGATGGAGGAGAGGCAAGTGAACCAGAACAAACCTGAAGGTGTGTATGCATTACCTGGACGTCTTCAAAGCGGAGGGCTAGTTGCGTCTTCACAAGCGCTCGGCCAGAAGTTTCAGTTCCGTACCTCCATTTCTACATCTCATTTCATCAGCCCGAAGACGGTGTCATCAAACATCAATTCCCACATCCTAATGCGTTGCTTACTGTTGTGTAACCGATGGCCTGCATTCAAGAAGTTCCGTTTCAAGTTCCGTTTTTTAACGAAAGCAGGCAAGTGAGGTCAATTAGTCAACGCCAGATTGCTTTCGACTTCTCTCGATGCCTAATCGGTGAACGTCCGCATCATCGTGTTCCGCAGCTCTCGGAACCGTAGCAGGGAGCCAATTATACAACCAGGTTGGAACACGAAGGTCGAGGAGGACCCAGTCGTCCCCCCGCCCACGCGAAGAGTCATCACCCACCTCGGAGGAGAAGCCAGGGCTTCCCCTGCCTCTACCCCCCCCCCCCCCCCCCGCCTCCATCAGTGCTCCACTGCATCCCGAATGTCAAAGGCTGCCCCGATTGTGGGGAAGGAGAAGGAAGAGGTGGGGCGGCGGGGTGAAGTTGGGGGAAAGAGAAGTGAGTGTGTCTGAAGAAGAAACAGAGCAGAATGATAGGGGCGGGGGCGGAGGAGAGAAAACCAGGCCGCCTAGCCCAGCCTCTGGAAGCCCTCTTGTTAAGCAGCTCTGACGGGGACTTTGTCTTGATTTCAAAGCGAACTTACCGCAGAGACAGTTCCCCTCCCTCCAGTCCACCCCTCTCTCTCTCTGCAGACCTGTGTGTATGTGTGTGTGTGTGCTCATCGGCCTCAAGTCCGGGAGAACAATCAGTGGAATGACACTAAGCATTTACCACAGCCTACACACATTTGGTCTGGAAACCTAAGCTCAGATTCGTGATTTTCCAGAAGCTTCTTCACCGCCAGGTGACGAGCTGTGTAGCCTTGCCTCTCTTCTCAGACATAGTCTACGTTGGCGTAACTACATCTTTGACCTAATGAATAGCCGCATGTATGCCTGCTTCCCCATCCAAGGCCAACAGACTAGAGAGCAAACAGCTGGAGTGAATTGATTCCATTGCTTCACACGTTCCCAACTCAGCTGTGCCATTTTGTGTCAATAGCTCACAAGGAAATCCTCCAATCTTCCCTCCAATTTGAAATCAAAAGCATCTTTGTTGTGGGGCTGATTGTGTGGGCTATATACAGTTGCAAGCTGCAGAGGACAGGCAGGGTTCCAGAAGACTGAAAAGCCCACAAGACTGCATGGTCCGTAGCTAAGGAACCACACCGCGCCGATGTCTGAATTTGAGACGTCTCTCTAGAAACCTAGGAAGCTTGGAGAAGGAAGGGGGAAACTGAAACCAAACACAATCACCATTTTAAACGGGAATCACCGGAACATTTACATGTACCTATTCAGCGTGGAACGAGATGAAAAGCGCAGCTTTTAGAGCGCGTCACGTGGCGCATACGAATAGGATCATCTCCCTTCCCTCCTCCCCATGGGGCCCAGGTGTTTACTCAGTCCACTCATTTCCATCTGCATGAATCGAAATCCTCTAGCAGTGGATCCTGCACCGATGCCTGAAGCACTTCCTCATCCAGGGAGCCATGACTATAACAGGGAGATCTGGGTGAGAAGCAGGTAGCCTGACGTGATGCTTCTGGAGACGTTGAACGCTCTGCGCTGTGGGGTCCACTACCTCTCAAGACCTACCTATTACCTCTCAAGACCTACCTGCTACCTCTCAAGACCTACCTACTACCTCACAAGATCTACCTATTACCTCTCAAGACCTACCTGCTACCTCTCAAGAACTACCTACTACCTCACAGGACCTACCCTCTACCTCACAAGACCTACCTGCTACCTCAATCCAAACGCATGAAGGACTTGGGTAGAATTATTGGTACTTCAACAAGGATAAAATCCAAAAAATGGCATCAATAAAATAATTGACAAAGACAACAGGAGGCTATTTAAGCTAAAGTTGTTTTTCTCAAGATTTTCTCCTTGTGTTAGTTTTTAAGGGGTTTAGGTTGGTTTTAGGTAGTTTAGTTAAGTGACCAGTTGATACAACAAAAAGTGAAACCTGGAGAATCTGTAGAAATGACATTAATACTTAGAGATGTTTGATCAGAAAGCAGGTTTGAGGTTTTCAGCATTGGGACACAAAGACAACCTTGATGTCTGTCTGGTCTGTTCTGTCACCAAACACAACACTGACATCTGGTGGTATAATATTACCCTACAGTATTGACTACGTTCACAAACTCCAAAGTGTTCGAAGTGTTCCTTGTGTACATGAATGTGAAGACAATTGTATGTTGTTTCTACAAAGAATTTCTTAAAATTGGTCTTCACATTCTTTAATTGAAAGGTATTGGTGCATACTGATTTCAACAA
>BROE01000002.1:6982927-7011421 GCA_036571765.1 Plecoglossus altivelis
GTCCGTCCTCTGTATCTCACATCTGCCTCTGTTTCCACATCCTCCTGGTCTTCGTAGACGTGAACCTTCAAGATGTTCTTTGAGGTTATGATTTTGATCCAGTCCACCTTGACGTTTACAGCACTGATGTTGGGTTTGAGGTGACATGGCAACGTCACGTTCTCTCCTGCAAGAACAACTACTGAACCACCCAAGACTTCAAATCTGTCTGAAGTTTGAAAGAGATTCAAAACATGCACATATATTAATATGCAGAATCTACATGCATTTTACTGGGATATTTTAAACTGTAACTACATTTGGGCTTTAAGTACTTTGAACTCAGTTCCACTACAATATCACATATCATAGGGCTCTAAAGTAATTTTTACTTTATGTCATAATAATAACAACAACAACTATATCACATTACAAACTTTGCTAACTTGCCAAAGGAAAGTACACCCAATAAGGTGACACTCAACAGGGATGTCACAAGGAACAAACAACATTAGAAAACAAAACAAATAGATGAAGCAAACAAAAATCTTTACCCTGCTGGTAGGTGATAGTCAGAAGGGAGAGCAGTTGGAACAGCAATATATGTTTCATTCTGCAAACACGATGGCACTGGGCCCAAGAATACATGAGTGATTAGTGAATTTGGATGGGCGAATGACGACGACTGTCACCCAATTATTTCAACATTGCCATCGCACATGTATGCTTGTAACTCCGTTATGAGACTAACAGGTAGGCCAACCATTTCCAGGGCTACATTGCGTGGTGTAATTTAATCGCGAGACAAAAATCAAGTAATTATTGTCCTTTCAACTGCGATCACTAATACCTACCGAACCAAAACTATGTCCTTACCTAGAAGATACTTGAAGATACCACATAAAACTGAATACCAAGAAACAGACTAAAACGATGCTAATCATACCACGACTCCTTATACACGTCTTCTCTTAATTTTCTCGTCTTCTAAGATAAGATAAGATAAGATAAGAGATCCTTTATTTGTCCCACAATAGGGAAATTCCACTGTTAAAACACACAGTTTAGGACAGGAATGAAAGAAATAGGCGCATGCAATAAAAATAGGATAAATAAACATGGGCGTAAAAAATACAATTTAAGTATAAGGTGTAAAGTGTACACTCTTCTATTTACTTTTCCACGTCTGTATAAAACAAATACATTTTTCTGGAGTCTGCTCTTATCGTCTCGTCCCTCTGCAAACCTTCAAAAGTAATCGAAATGTTTGTTACCTTTTAGCTGCTAGACTTCCGCACTTTTTTCACTTTCGGAATATGTGAATACGTCTCGCTTTCACGTCAACGTACCGTAAAACTTCTAATAAAAGCCGAGTCTCAAATAGACGCCTGTCTCTTTTAAAAGCCTGGTGTGACGATAGGTTTGGTCAAATAAAGGCCGGTATCGAGTTGTATTTGATCTTCTCAACCCGGTCAGATCGTCTGTTCTATGTTTTGATTCGATTTCACGTGACAGACACGACAACAGTTCACGAACGACTTATCACTATGGCGTGTTTGCCGAAACATGCATTGAACCATCATTGAAACATTCAAAAGTTTTTTTGTTGAAGATTAAGTTAAGCGTTATTCTCCATTTTTCACAGATTGCTACTTTGACAATTGTGCTACAATTTATGGGCAATGTCATTCTCCAATTCTGTCACTAGAGTGCGACACGACACCTCTATCAACCCGCAAACTCGCTCATTGGGATTTAATATCTACTGCAGCCGTACACTACAGTCGCAGTTCCTCAACGAACGGGTGTGTGACTTTGCGCGCCGGTCTGTGGATCGGGTTCACACTACCCTCTCCATACATGATGGATCAGAAGAAAACAGAACCGGATCTTTCCTTTCGTAACGGGATTACTCGGTATGGAGAATTCACAGCCCTTGAAAACCGAAAAGTCAGGTAGGTCGTTAGTCTGACAGAGAGGGACCTCACCATTCAAAAGATCACGTCCACGCCAGCGGGACGGAGCGAGATGGTTTACAACTTAAAAGACTGTGTTGGTTGCCGGACTTACAGAAGAGATGACAACACGGACAGTGCAGCGTACTTCTCCGCTTTTTTCTACCCTTTCAAGAAACGCTGGATGAGTTCTGGGTTGTGGTTGGAGTATGTGATTTTACTCCGTTTCGTGTTCACGCATTGAGAGTGGTAAGATGGATCACCAGGATTCAGTATAGTTAAGTTCAATGAAGTTTATTCCCTGACAGTACAATTTTAATACAGATATCCGGGTCGCTCTAAGGTTCCTAACAGCACACAACTACTTGCGTCTTATGCTTGGCACAGCAAAGAACGACACCTTTCCTTGGGGGACCCACAGTAATATAGATAACATTATGAATTTAATTAGGACAGAGGCTCCTCCGCCTTTGGTGGTGTCTGCCCATGGTTCGAGGGCCGTCTTATCTCCTCATGTGGTAGAGAGGACCCTCTCTGTTGCCTCTCTCTCCCAGGTATTTGTTTTATCTGACTCTGCACACAAAGAAGACAGTGTTCCCTACTTCCCACATCCCAAGAAATGACAGTAGAATACATCCTACTGTCGACTATGTTTGGACTGTTGACTCCCTCTTTATTCCCACAGTGTGTTGTCTTTCTTATAATGATCGAAAAGTACTGTCTGTCTGCATTACAAATCTTATAGGTCAGTACCAGCAAATCATTTGTATCCTTCATTGTTAACATAAGTCAAATTATATGGGTTAGCATAAGTGAATCATTATATTCTTCATTAGTAAATCATATAGGTTAGCACAAGTAAATCATTATATCCTACAGTTTGTCAAGGCAAAGGGTCGAGCAGTGCTTTCGGGTTGAACGGCTCCAAGACTCGCGTGCCAACCTGGAGGAGGCAGAGAGATGGGCTCGCGCCATCCGTGACAGCTCAGTTCGACAGCAACATTTAAGAAACGGTAAGACAAGCGAACTTCATTCAATGATGTTATGGGGAATTCAATTATTAAATGTCTGATGTATTTCATCACTCGGATGGCTTCACTATCTCACGTTTGTCACCTGACTTATATTACCTGTTTTCACATTACAGCAGTCCAACTGACCAATTTACAACAAGGTGCATAGGTTATAAAGGAACAGTCAGAAAGACTATATGCAGTTCACATAATGCCAAGAGGTATAATTACCCTGGCATTGTATAGCCTGATTGTTGAGTTCAAAAGCTAAGGCATCTCATCAATTGTTCTGCTCCATGCTCCACTCATATGTTAGGAAAACTCAAACTGTATCACCTGGAATCATATTACTAATACTGTGACCCAGATTCCAATCTTGCTGAACATGATTTTTTGTAACCAGACAAAAGTTAATAGAATAGTGTACGTCTCAGTTTGTCCTCCTAACTGGCTGAAACAAGCTTTCACCCTAAACTACATCTCTACAGCTATTGTGATTGTGTCAGCCTGAAGGTGTCCGAACCTGAGCTGTACACTGGTAGACCTCCAATTGAGTTTAGTCAATCTAAACCTCATCATTTAGCACTGATTGTCACAAGAGGTCAAATGAATCCTGGCTCTGCTGATGTGACAACATTTGCGGTTGCTCAGTTATGATCTAAAAACATAGTTTTTTACGGAGCCTATATGTTCATGATATGTTCACGCATGCCAAATCCGTTCATGAACTTAATTGTGTTGCACCAATCAGAGACTATGGCTTTAGGTAAATCGGTTGGAAGGTTGTGACCTGGTGCACTTCACTAACTGCCGAGTCGTTGGACTGGAAGACAAGTACAGAGGTCTAATGTCAGCGCGCATCCTTGTCTCCCTGTGGCCATGACAACAAAAAGTGACCAATTGAAAACGAGGTACTTTGGAAAAGAAAAGTGTTATAGCAACACAGCTTGTAAATCCCTCGTGGTGCATATTTACCTACATGATCGTTAGCAGGTGTTAGTTAAACAGGGAGAAAGACAGAGAGAGGAGAAAGAGAGGAAAGGATAGAGGAGGGAGAGAGAGATTGAAAGGGAAGGTTCTACTGTATAGAGCAGGGTTCCTTCAAATCTGCTCTCGAGTTTTTTGCCGCTGTCCTGAAGGTTTTTCGATGTTTCCCTGCTCCAGCACACCAGATTCTAATGAATGAGCCATTACCAGGCTCTGTGGAAGCTTCATAAATACCCTTTATTAGAGTCAGGTATGCTGGAGCAGGTAAACATCTAAAACATTCAGGACAGCCGGCCCTCGAGGACCATGGGGGGAGGGGGGGATTGAGCCTCCTGGTATACAAGCCGTGCAACAGAATGTGAGGTGCTAATCAGCTGCAGTCCACTCTAAATGCATTCATTCATGATCACACCATGTTATAGTAGTCTCAGGTTTTAGCCTGCCATACAACCTTCCCACAGCAATGTCAGTGCCATCCCAGAGCCAAAAATCTATTATGAAATACAAATAAGATAAAGTGGACACCAGCTGTACAAATGGGTTTAATATAATTATAGTAAGTGGGGTATATATAGTGCAGGGGGAGGGGGGGTTATACACAGTAGTGCAACAGTGGGAGGGGGGGTATATACATGGCACAGTACATCATCATGGATACATTATTGGTTAGTTTGGTCAATTATTTAGTATGACTGACATTTTCTAACTAGATTCTGTTCATTTCATTTCAGTACATGCAACATGAAATGACCCATTTTGAATATGATACGAACAACGGTTATAGGTTTAAGACTGACACACACACTCCTTCATGCAGGAAAGAAAGCCTTAAGCCATAAGTTTCCAATACGTAGAAAGTATTGGAAACACTGCATGTTCTAATCCCCTTGAATTCCACCTGAAGTTTTCAGTCATTTCTTTCATGGGTGCTCACTGCTGTTCTATAAAATAATAGCATCATATAATAGCACACAAACACATGGGTGATATTAGCGTTAGCACCACAGCACCATAGATTTCCATCTGCTCTAGACAGTGAATCTTCAGCTGTTGCGAAATACTTTTGGATATAATGCTTTTCCTTTGAGTTCTTATGTCGATGGTTTACCGTTTTCTTGGTCATCACGTTTTGGGAGCTAACTATTGGAATCAGGGTTGACGATGCTGAGTTTGGAGTCTGGATTTATCAAACTTCCAATTCCAAAGAACGGGTAGACCTCCTCTGTTTGGCAGTTCTCCGATTTAAATGTACAATTTGTATAAGTGTAGATGTGATGAGCTAACTTAGTTCCATCATGGTCGATCACGTTATAAAATGAGATGAAACTCTCGTCGTAATTCACAAACACCCCCACTGTCTTTGTCTCTCTTTTGATAGAAAGAGATATCATGGTATCGTCATGTACACTGATCTTCCCCTTCCCGTGTCTCAAAGTCCAGCAGCCTTCTTGAACAGTGAAGACTGAAGTCTTCTCCTTGTCGACAGAAGCTTTCACCACTCCTACAATCCAGCCGCTCTCTGGTACCGTCACCATGAAGTAATGTGACCCAGAGGAGAACCCATCCTTTGCCAAAAGACAGGGAGCTTTCTTGAAACCTTTACGGTTGTCTGACTTGGGTTCAACAGTGTTTTCTGTTTCATTGACATCATTAGGTGCATGTTCATGTCCTTGTTTGTTGGGTAGAGAATGCAGAATGGCAGTGGAAGCCATTGTTAAGCAGTAAAATGACACTGTGCACTTAACATTTGTTGAATGTGAACACAGATTTCTTTAAGTGAGACAGAACTGTTACAGTAATCAAGTCATCATACAACACAATTGCATTAGTAGGTTTACTAAATGTGTTTTTACTTCATTCCCCCACCTCCCATAATAGTTTAATGTTTTGAACGATGCAATTTTCCTTACCAGGTTTCAGTGTAATTTTTCTAGTGTTTTGCACATCTTCATGGAGCACTTTAAGATCAGCATGTGCACTGTCAGCATCCAGAAAGATGGTTTCTATACAGAATGGAGTCATAATGGCAATGACAAGAACACATGTGTTTTCAATCGATTTGTTCAAGATTCAGTCAAATGTCACTGATCTAAAGCTGTCAAATGCAATTATTTATTATACCAATTAGAACTTTGCAATTGGACTTACTGTGAGATTTGACTACATCGCTGTAATCTGTGAAAAGAGGTTAGATGATCATGTATCCTTCTGTTTTCCTCATCAAAATAATGTAAGATGCTTTGTACTCACTCAATGTCCTGGTATTCAACAAGTCTGTTAGGAAAAGCATGGCAAATGGCATTTAAAACGGATTCCACTGTCAGTTTTTGTTACAGGGGAAGTGGATGATCATCTAAGTTTGTATAGGATACATTTACTGAACACACTTACCTAATTGTTCCTTGAGTTTTTCTGATCAATAAAACAACAAAACAAAAAAATTGTTAAGTAAGAACACCATCTTATCAGGAGTCATTTTCTTTCAAAACAGGTTTCCAGGCCTTAGCCTATATTGTATGTTCTGCCTTTACATATTATTCAGTTTTAGTATCTTTGTCAGTGTTTCATTCACTGTAGAATACTGTATGGTCCTTATGTGCAAGCAGGGAAACATATCCTTTTCTATCACACAGCCAAACACTGTCCTTACCATTCTGGATAACGTGCGATTTAGCTGTTGGAGAAATTGTATTTACATTAAATACGAGTAACAATATATGTTTGTCTATATAAGTAAACCCACAGTGGCCAGTTAAGATAAATGTGTGTTGTGGTAGCCAGAGGGAAACATGGGCCCTCGCAGCACGGAGCAAGCACCTGCAGCACCACGGAGAGCGCCTCCAGAGGAAGAAAAGGGGAGCCTCAGCTGCAGATCGTTAGTCCAATTAGCAAGCTACATAAAAGAGAGCTAAGAAGCCACAGGAAGAACAGCGGAGGTGAGCAGTTGGGCTCACCAACAACCGAAGAAGGAAAGAAATCAAAAAGGAAGATGTGAGTAGCCTGAAGAAGATATAACCTTTATGAAACAAGGAGCTACCTAAGAAGCCAAACCTATGTTTCAATTTTCTCCTACTCCCCTCCCCCACAATTTATGAAGAATAAATGTTACGTTTTGTTGCATTGAAACTCTGCCTAGTGACTTGTTTTGACCCAAACACCTCCAAGCTCGTCGGAAGGATTACAGTGTCATAAAACCACAACTTACCAAATCGCATGAAATTGATGTTTACATCCTTGCCATCTACAGTGACAAATAGTAATTCAGTCAAATAGAACTTCTCTTGATTAACTAGAGTTACATTACAGAAGAGTGAGATTGATTTTACTTGTTAGATTTGAATAATTATGTGTACAGGGTGTGCAATTTATGGGTAAATAATCTAATTACCATATCAATAACAGTAAAAAGGTCATCATGTATTCACGTCATCTATCGTGTTTATACACAGTGCTTATGATCGATATATGTTTCTGCACGCCATTTTTAACTTTAATATTGTGTATGAGAAGGTAAAAACTGTGAGTATAGAAAACAACATTTTCTGAGGTAAAAGTGTTTACAAGCAAAGACAAGATTTCATTATATTTTTTCTTGTCTCAATCACAACAAAATTATGAAAAAGTCTTACCTGTTAAGGCAATGGTTTCCTCCGCACCACTGCTGGTTGTATTTGACTTGGACCTGGCCCATGATTGAGCTGTGGAAAAGAATTGATCACGTAATGAACATACATTCATTCATGTGAATTTTGGTGCATGCCTTTGTCTGTGACACACAAGAAATGACCTGCTGTATATCAACATTGCTAAAACGTGACAGTGACCTTCTTGTAGAACCGGTAGACTTGAAACAGAGGACTACAGACCATCCTTGCCATTACTGTGCCTGACATGAGCTACATTCAAGAAAAGGGGATCTTCCTTGTCGTTACAAAGCCCCACAGTGATCCCTCAAACTGGCTAGATGTTTGTCAGAACTTCCACATGGCAACCATAGAATGTGTACAACAGTGACCTCTCCTGGCTGGTCCTTGTAACCACTCTAGTGTGAAAAAACAAATGACCTTATACAGAGTTTGGAGGAATAAGGGCAGGAACATATAGCACATCAGGTATGTCTGCACTATATATTTACTGTTATCGCAAAACAGAGTGAATTGTTACACTAATACTGCAGCAATTGCATGTATAAAACTTCAATTGATCTGATTTGAGACTTCGAGACTGAGATTTCAAATGTTGCAGCCATTTCCCAGAGTTATGAATGCAATAACCTGATTGGTTGCTATCTAGCTGTCTATTATGTCACTACAGCCTTTTCTTTGTACTGGAAAGTGGCATTCAGTACATGGCAATACTGCGCAGAACACAACATTCTACAAAGAAATCACTGGATTTCAGAATCTCAGCATTGATTTCAGCAAACAGAAAGGCATTTTCATGCACCCAAGTGTTCTCCCTATTACAACACTGAATGTTGACAAGCTTGATTGTATACAAATATTTGTGTGGTCACACCCATCATGTATTATTATTCTATATGTCCTCAAACTTATCTGGTGAAGAAATATTCTATCAATGCCATTGCAATTGCAATAGTGCATGTAGAGCTGATCATGTGCTTCATACAGGTCAGGTTTGACTCGGTTGGCCTGGTTTGCTGTTGCATGAATGCAGAAACTCAAGGGAGAAACATACCGCTTACTGTGCTAAGTCTCCTCTTGTATATGCAATACAAAAGGACTGCGACACAAGTGCAGATCACCATCAACAGGACACTGATGCTGACCCAAAAAAAGGGTGAATGAAGGAGGTTGGGAAACAAATCATCTGGAAAGAATGGGAAAGTATTTGATAATTTCAAGCAAATGCATTTGTAACATTAGACAGGATAACAATATTTTGCCAAAGGGAAATATATTCTACATAAAAATGTGTAGCTGTACAATATTTCAGTCTTGAACATTCAGTGCAACATGAAATGGCCAGAATAAATCAATCTGTCTTCAAAGACTGAAGTTTACGACCCCCCCCAAAAAATGTACCTCATTACTTACTTGAAATATCTAACTTTGTCTGCAACATGTGGCCAGTGAGCTGCTGTTGGATTCTGCATGTAATCGGGGTGGACTTTCTGTGAGCAACAACTACTCCTTCGATGTCATAGAGGCCATCCTGACCTCTAGATGTCTCCGTGTGTTTACCAGGAAGTACCTGCCCTTCGCTGTCCAGCCATTCCAGTTCAGGTTGGGGATGCCAGCCTGTAGATTTACACACCACTTCCAGGCCCCACCCGCTGGGGTTTCCAATGGAAACTGCCGGCAAAGATCCGTCACCTGCAAATGAAACATTTTCATGAATAACAACCAGAGCTACAGACGGTCCATGTAGAATACAAATGAATGGAATATTACTGAGGAGACTTTTTCACTACCTTGAACAGAGACGTGGACCTCAGCTTCCTCATACCAGTTTGCTGTCTGAACTCCACATCTGTACAGTCCTCGATCAGAGAAGGTAGCTTGAATCAGTCTCAAGGAGGTGTTGCCTTTCTGAAGTTCTCCTCTGAACAGTGATGTCCGTCCTCTGTATCTCACATCTGCCTCTGTTTCCACATCCTCCTGGTCTTTGTAGACGTGAACCTTCAAGATGTTCTCTGAAGTTATAATTTTGGTCCAGTCCACCTTAACGTTTACAGCACTGATGTTGGGTTTGAGGTGACATGGCAACGTCACGTTCTCTCCTGCAAGAACAACTACTGAACCACCCAAGACTTCAAATCTGTCTGAAGTTTGAAAGAGATTCAAAACATGCGCATATATTAATATGCAGAATCTACATGCATTTTACTGGGATATTTTAAACTGTAACTACATTTGGGCTTTAAGTACTTTGAACTCAGTGCCACTACAATATCACATATCATAGGGCTCTACAGTTATTTTTACTTTATGTCATAATAATAACAACAACAACTATATCACATTACAAACGTTGTTAACTTGCCAAAGGAAAGTACACCCAATAAGGTGACACTCAACAGGGATGTCACAAGGAACAAACAACATTAGAAAACATAATAGATGAAGCAAACAAAAATGTTTACCCTGCTGGTAGGTGACAGTCAGAAGGGAGAGCAGTTGGAACAGCAATATATGTTTCATTCTGAAAACACGATGGCATTGGGCCCTAGAATACATGAGTGATTAGTGAATTTGGATGGGCGAATGACGACGACTGTCACCCAGTTATTTCAACATTGCCATCGCACATGTATGCTTGTAACTCCGTTATGAGACTAACAGGTAGGCCAACCATTTCCAGGGCTACATTGCGTGGTGTAATTTAATCGCGAGACAAAAATCAAGTAATTATTGTCCTTTCAACTGCGATCACTAATAGCTACCGAACCAAATCTAGATCCTTACCAAGAAGTCACTTGAAGATACCAAATAAAACCGAATACCAAGAAACCTTATATCACATTACAAACGTTGTTAACTTGCCAAAGGAAAGTACACCCAATAAGGTGACACTCAACAGGGATGTCACAAGGAACAAACAACATTAGAAAACAAAACAAATAGATGAAGCAAACAAAAATGTTTACCCTGCTGGTAGGTGATAGTCAGAAGGGAGAGCAGTTGGAACAGCAATATATGTTTCATTCTGCAAACACGATGGCATTGGGCCCTAGAATAGATGAGTGATTAAATTGAAATCGGATGGGCAAATGGACGACGACTGTTATCCAATTATTTCAACATTGCCATCACACATACAAGTGAAACTCAAAATTAGAATATCGTGCAAAGGTTCATTTGTTCCAGCAATTAGATTTACAAGGTGAAACTAATGTATGACATGGGTTCATAACATGCAACTCAAGATATTTCAAGTCTTCTTTTGATAATTTTGATGATTATGGCTTACAACTTATGAAAACCTCAAATTGAAAATAAAAAAAAATAGAATATCACATACAATTAACAGAAAGGGGATTTAAACAAAGAAATATTGGCCCTCTGAAATGTTTAATCTTGCATATGTACTTAGTACTTGGTTTGGGCCCCTTTGGGCCCCATGGATGCTCTCAGCCTGTGGCACTGTTCAGGTGTTATGGAGGACCAGGATGCTTTGATAGCGGCATTCAGCTCTGCTGCATTGTTCGGTCTCATGTCTCTCATCTTTCTCTTGGCAATGCCCCATGAATTCTCTATGGGGTTCAGGTCTGGCGACTTTGCTGGCCAATTAAGCACCGTTATCTGATGGTTATTTAACCAGGTTTTGGTACTTTTGGCAGTGTGTGCAGGTGCCAAGTCCTGTTGGGAAATGAAGTCAGCATCTCCATAAAGCTTATCTGCTGAAGGAACCATGAAGTGTTCTAAAATCTCCTGATAGACAGCTGTGTTGACTCTGGACTCAATAAAGCACAGTGGACCAACACCAGCAGATGACATGGCTCCCCAAACCAACACAGACTGAGGAAGCCCGGGTAAGACGCTTCTGACGTTGTTTGTTGTTCAGGAGCGGCTTGATAAGAGGAATACGACATTTGAAGCCCATTTGCAGGATCCGCCTGTGTGTGGTGGCTCTTGATGTACTAACTCCAGCCTCGGTCCACTCCTTGTGAAATTCCCCCACACTTTTGAACGGCCTTTTCCTGACAATCCTCTCCAGTCTCCGGTCATCCCTGCAGCTTGTGCACCTTTTTATTCCACACTTTTCCCTTCCAGCTAACTTTCTATTAATGTGCTTTGACACAGCACTTTGAGAACATCCAACTTCTTTTGCTATTACCTTTTGAGGCTTTCCCTCCTTGTGGAGGGTGTCAATGATGTTTTTCTGCACAACTGTTAGGTCAGCAGTCTTCCCCATGATAGTGAATTCTACTGAACCAGACAGAGACGATTTAAAGATTCAGGAACCCTTCACAGGTGTTTTGGATTAATTAGCTGATGAGCGTGTGACACTTTGAGCCTATAGTTCTGAATCTTTTCCAAATATTCTAATTTTCTGAGATTTGGAATTTGGGGTTTTCAAAAACTGTAAGCCATGATCATCAAGATTATAACAAATAAAGCCTTGACGTATCTCATTTTGCATGTACTGAGTTTAAATCACGTGTTAGTTTCACATTTGAAGTTGAATTGCTGACTTGAATGAACTTTTGCACAATATTCTAATTTTTTTAGTTTCACGGGGGGCCCAACCATTTCCGGGGCTACATCGCATTGTGTAATTTAAACGCGAGACATTTTATCAGCGAAAAATCAAGTAATTATTGTCCTTTCAACTGCGATCACTAATAGCTACCGAACCGAAACTAGATCCTTACCTAGAAGTCACTTGAAGTTACCAAATGAAACCGAATACCATGAAACAGGCTAAAACGATCCTAATCATACCACGACTCCTAATACAAGTCTTCTCTTAATTTTCTCGTCTTCTATTTATTTTTCCACGTCTGTATAAAACAAATACATTTTCTGGAGTCTGCTCTTACCGTCTCGTCCCTCTGCAAACCTTCAAAAGTAATCGAAATGTTTGTTACCTTTTAGCTGCTTGACTTTCGCCTAAGTCTCACTTATTTTCACTTTCGGAATTAAAGTGGAACGTCTTGCTTTCACATTAGCATAATACCCACCTACCTGCCTCTCCTTGTGTGATCGTGTTTGCCGAAACATGCATTGAACCATCATTTAAACATTCAAAAGTTTTTTTGTTAAAGATTAAGTTAAGCATTATTCTCCATTATTCACAGATTGCTACTTAGACAATTGTGCTACAATTTATGGGCAATGTCATTCTCCAATTCTGTCACTAGAGTGCGACACAACACCTCTATCAACCCGCAAACTCGCTCATTGGGATTTAATATCTACTGCAGCCGTACACTACAGTCGCAGTTCCTCAACCAACGGGTGTGTGACAGTGCGCGCCGGTCTGTGGATCGGGTTCACACTACCCTCTCCATACATGATGGATCAGAAGAAAACAGAACCGGACCTTTCCTTTCGTAACGGGATTACTCAGTATGGAGAATTCACATCCCTTGAAAACCGAAAAGTCAGGTACGCCGTGAGTCTGACAGAGAGGGACCTCACCATTCAAAAGATCACGTCCACACCAGCGGGACGGAGCAAGATGGTTTACAACTTAAAAGACTGTGTTGGTTGCCGGGCTTACAGAGGAGATGACAACACGGACAGTGCAGCGTACTTCTCCGCTTTTTTCTACCCTTTCAAGAAACGCTGGATGAGTTCTGGGTTGTCAAGGCAAAGGGTCGAGCAGTGCTTTCGGGTTGAACGGCTCCAAGACTCGCGTGCCAACCTGGAGGAGGCAGAGAGATGGGCTCGCGCCATCCGTGACTGCTCAGTTCGACAGCAACATTTAAGAAACGGTAAGACAAGCGAACTTCATTCAATGATGTTATGGGGAATTCAATTATTAAATGTCTGATGTATTTCATCACTCGGATGGCTTCACTATCTCACGTTTGTCACCTGACTCGAAATGTAGACGATTATATGACCTGTTTTCACATTACAGTAGTCCAACTGACCAATTTACAACAAGGTGCATAGGTTACAAAGGAACAGTCAGAAAGACTATATGCAGTTCACATAATGCCAAGAGGTATAATTACCCTGGCACTGTATAGCCTCATTGTTGAGTTCAAAAGCTAAGGCATCTCATCAATTGTTCGGCTCCATGCTCCACACATATGTTAGGAAAACTCAAACTTTATCACCTGGAATCATATTACTAATACTGTGACCTAGATTCCAATCTTGCTGAACATGTTTTTTTGTAACCCGACAAAAGGTGATAGAATAGTGTACGTCTCAGTTTGTCCTCCTAACTGGCTGAAACCAGCCTTCACCCTAAACTACATCTCTAACGCTATTGTGATTGTGTCAGCCTGAAGGTGTCTGAACCTGAGCTGTACACTGGTAGACCTCCAATTGAGTTTAGTCAATCTAAACCTCATCATTTAGCACTGATTGTCACAAGAGGTCAAATGAATCCTGGCTCTGCTGATGTGACAACATTTGCAGTTGCTCAGTTATGATCTAAAAACATAGTTTTTTACGGAGCCTATATGTTCATGATATGTTCACGCATGCCAAATCCGTTCATGAACTTAATTGTGTTGCACCAATCAGAGACTATGGCTTTAGGTAAATCGGTTGGAAGGTTGTGACCTGGTAAACTTCACAACTCCGAGTCGTAGACTGGAAACAAGTACAGAGTTTATATCTATCTCTCTCTCTCTCCCTGTGGCCATACAACAAAAAGTGACCAATAGAAAACGAGGTACTTTGGGAAAGAAAAAGTGTTATACACAACACCACACCACAACACAGAGAAGAGAGAGAGAAGACAGAAAGGAGAGGGAGAGAGACGAGAGAGAGTGCCAGAGACAGAAGAGATGAGAGAAGAGAGAGAAGAGAGAGAGAGAGAGAGAGAGAGAGACGAGAGAGAGAAAAAGAGAGAGAGAGCAGAAGAGAGAGAAGACGAGAGACGAGAAGAGAGAGAGAAGAGAGAGAGAGAGAGAAGAGAGAAGAGAGAGAGAAAGAAGAGAGAGTTTCTTAAAACTTGGATAGAGAGCCTCACAGGATGTGAGGTGCTATCAAGATGCAAACAGATGCAATCCACCTAATGCATTCATTCATGATTCACGCCCATGTTAATAGTAGGCAGGTTTTAGCCTGCCATACAACCTTCCCACAGCAATGTCAGTGCCATCTCTACACTTAGCCAGGAGATCCTCCTTCTGTACAATTGGTATGATTGCCCGGTATTGACTAAATTGACTTGGGTAACCTTTTAGCCAATACGGTCTTCACGACCAGTTGAAAGTAAACCACGTCTCACATTCCAGGTTGAAATAGACTCACCGCTCCTGAAACATCAACAGCCAAACCTTCAGGCAAGCGTTCTATTGCTGAATGCTACCGTACAAGTTTCTGAAGCATGAAATTAAGAGAATACTAAATAATAACGATGATGATCGGGACTTCATAAGGATCGCCTCGATGCACATCTCATGGGTGTCTCCTTTTAGACACAGAAAGCAGGTCACTGGTAGTCAGTACAGACAATGACAAACATACACTATTGCATAAGTGGTTGTTAGACAAAGTACACTACATAAATACTGTAGTTCTTTAGCTGGCGTTCCATCATTAACACTGTGGAAGTGCTTACCGCTGACTTTAAGATACAATGATCTGATGTTAGCTGGTTAAAGTTGCTCAAGCCAACAAGATTTGCGTTCTATGGTGTGTGTGTGTGTGTGTATGAGTAAGTGTGTATGAGTAAGTGTGTGTGTGCTTGAAGGCCCTGCAGTGAGATGGCAGCAGTAGCGGCAGCCCTCTCCCTGAGGACGCGTGTCGGACGTTTTCCAAGATGGGGTTTGACATGCTGTCAAGACCTCTGGCTCAGGCTCTCTGTCTCTCTCCCTCTTTCTCTCTCCCTCTTTCTCTCTCTCTCTCTCTCTCTCTCTCCTTCTCACTCTGTTCATCTCCCTTCCTCTTTCTGTGTCTCTTTCATTCTCTTTCTCAATACCCTTTTTTCATCTCTTTCTCCCTATGTCACCTTGACCCTCCCTCCCTCTCCATCTCTCGCCCTTACAGCACCCATTTCTCTCTCTCCTCCTCCTCTCTCTCTCCCCCCCCTCTCTCTTATAGTCTGTATCCAGAACAGCTCTGTGTTGTAGGACTGACAATGTCATCATTGCCCTTTGAGAATAACAGGGAGGACAGGAATGATGCCCGACCTGCCGTCTAAATTGAAATTAGAGCCCGGTACTACAGAGGTCCATGCACACTGCCAGATCGTTACTCACTTCAACTAAGGAACTGATGTTCATCATTCTCATCCTCTTGGAAAAGCCCCATGTCTTCTAGTGCCTCTTGTCTTATTCTGGGCTGTAGAAATGCTTCGTTTGAGTGGTAAAAAGAGATGTGGTTGTGGGTTTTAATGACTGGGTCCTCCACACACAATCAGCCTTCGCTTTATTTTTGACAACTGACAGCATTTCCGCTGGTTACATCTGATGTCGGGCCTGTTCGTAGTTTCCAGGCAAGTTGGCAGTCTTTGGTTTGTCCTGGTGCAAAGAGTCTGATTTGAAGATGAAGAGACTCAAAATGACAACGTTTTCTTTGAGGAGTTATCGTGTTTTTCTTCAGTCAACCGTCGCCGGTCTCCCACTACAGGAAGCAGTACCCACGATGCATCTCTCTGGGGTGTGACAATTAGTAACTGCCTCTCTGCTCACACTCCTTTCTTCTCGTCTCTCTCGCTCTCTTTCTCACACTGTCTTTTTCACTTTCTTAAGATAGATAGAGTTAACCACTGACACCACCTCCTCCTCCACACCCTCTATGGTTTGGCTTGCAACTCAGCCACAATCTTGTGCACACACAAACAGCTGTATGTCTTGCATTTAGCTAGAACCGGCAGTCCACTATATAAGTCTCAATATAAAATGGATTGTGAATGTATTACAATAAATAGGCTCCATTGATTGAGAAACAGTTCGGTTTGCCTACAGTCACTGGTCTGGATATCACTCCATCATATTCATCGTGTTGGGGACAATCGGATGTTCGATTGTGACGCCTCTTGATTCTGTCAGGTTATAACACTACAATGCGTTTCTTGAGTCAAGGACATTGGACAATGGAAATGACTGTTACAGGTGTGGGTCAACGTCACAAGTCTTGACAGGTCTGTCCCTCTAAGACCTTTCCCCAGTTCAGACTCCAGAACAGGTGAGTTCAACACAGTGTCTTGGTGAGGAGACCTTTTGTGACATTCTTCATGTTTAGCAAGATGCAGACGCACGCTCAGGCATTTCTGGATTGTTTACCGCAGACAAATCATGTCTTCAAAAGAGGACGTTTGTACGTCCGAGTGTGTACGACCAAACGATGGCCATTATCCCTCAAATGTGTCAACTGGATTCCGTCCTAATGGAGGTTTGTCAGGGCTTTAGCAGCCCGCTGAGTGACAGGGATAAACTTAGAGGAGCGTCTAAAATATTCATGCGCCAGCTAAGCATGTTTAGGGTTGTTATTATGAGCTCGTTAAAGTCGATTTTCTCCGAAGCAGAGATTTGGATCAGTCGCTGGGTTGTGGAGTGTACGCTATCGTGAGTAGATGTATGCTTTGATCAGATGCTTTGGATGCGTAAGCCTACGCTTACGGTCCCTGTGATGTCAGAGGGCGTCCAGACTGCTCAGTCCCAGGTTTCCAACGTCCACTCCGACAGAGACCGTTTCATGTGGTCAAAACAGGACGAGCTATAACCAGCCATACATTATTGACGTACCCTAGCATGATCGCATCTATGCGCCAAAAACGGATGTCTTCAAACCATACAAGTCGGTCAGTTGGATAGATGACTACAAAGACTGAAATGGGCCTTAAGACAAGGAGTGCTGTTGAACAGGAGTCCTACCTCCATGAACAGGAGTCCTACCCCCATGAACAGGAGTCCTTCCCCCATGAACAGGAGTCCTACCCCTATAAACAGGAGTCCTACCCCCATGAACAGGAGTCCTACCCCCATGAACAGGAGTCCTACCCCCATGAACAGGAGTCCTACCCCCATGGCTCACTTGTTTGAGGTGATCCGTGATCGCTGTTCTCCTACGGTGGCTGAACAAGAAGAATAAAGATCTGTGTATTTCCACCTGCCCCAGCGCAGGACTGTCAGACGGTGACAGCAGATAAAGAGCAGGCATTTTGATGGTGGCAAACACAGTGCGGGACTGAGAGTAAACCACACCTGTGAGTCCTCGTCATTCCTGTTCAAACGAGCCACTCATTACTGCAGTCAAGAAGGGGAAGCCGTTTATGAACACTTAGTCATCGTCTGACACTAAGGAATGCGTTGGTGTGGCCATGGTTCAAGCAACAGCATACAGCTGCAATTTACCCGCATATCTTTATTGCCAAACTTGCCCAACACCCATTTCGTAACCACATGCCAGGGAAATTGATAAACCCTTAGAGGGTAGAGCAGATTAGATTAACTTTATTCATCCCCATTGGAACATTCAGAGGTCACAGTAGCCTTAAATAAACATATATCAAAAGGATCAATGTAAAAAAAAATCTAAATAACAATTCTAATCCAAAAGCCAGACAGACAGGTTAACTTACTTCTGGTTATGTTCGATGGTAACAACAGATAATGAACAACAGGAAGATATAATCTGTTACTATGCTACTCGGCTGTTCTGGAATTCTGGAAAATATTTCAAATTTCATTATGGCTCAGAGTCCAACTCTGCTTCAACAATGGAGGTGAGAGCCTTGTCTTAGAGACTACAAACGTTTTTGAGGGTCCCATCAGTCACTGGGGTGTCCCCTCTCCTTCCTTATAACTGTGTGAGGTTCCAAGTGACACTTATCTACTCTTTCCTCATAGAGCAACGTCACTGAAAATATACGTGTCTGTTATCGCTTGTGTCTAATTAGCAAAGGGCACTAGCAAACTGATAAGGAGCAGGATTAGAGTTTAGTAGTTTCTATCATCTGTCGCAATCACAGGATAAGATGAACGTATCGGAGCCAACATCAAAAGTGTATCAGTTTACTGACATCCATCCACCGCATACACGTTCACCCATGTGCCCGCACGCACGGACGGCAACCAATCAGATCACACAGATCCCCCTCTGCTCTCAGACAATCCAACACCATCCAGTGTCATCAGTCACAGGCATGATTCTAGAAGTACTGCAGGGGGGGGTATCCCTCAACACAAAAGCTGCCATTGTCTCCCAGACCAACACAAAGAACTAACAGGAGAGGAGCTCACCTCCAGAGAAACACTTTGAATCCGTTTGTTGTTTGGATGTGGGAGAAACATACTTTGGTTCGGTACGTTCGAGCCCTGTTGTTGTTTCGAGCGAGCGGATGACACGGGGGAAACCCAAATGAGATGGATAAATGGTTGAGAGACGTGTGGAATGTTTCGACTCTGGGAGGGCTGGAGGGGGGGGGGGGGGGGGGGGAGGTTGAAGAGGAAGTGGGTATTGGGGACAAATGAGTGTAGAAAGTGCTGGTGGGCGTTAGACAGCATGGTCAAGGCTAACTAAGCACAGAGGGTGCCGCCCTTGCCAGGTCAGGATTCAGGAGGGTTTCAGCCATGGTATCTGATATCCCTCTAAGGGCCATGTCATTAGAATCATCACAATGGGGTTAAGAGGAGGATGTTCTTGGCACTGACACAAGCTTAGATTAAAGGATTTCTCCTCTAGACATTGAATCCTTGACAAAGCCTTTGAGATTATCGTGTCAGTCATACTAGCTAGTTTATAAATTCATGCAAAAAAAAGAAAGAAATTGACTTGACAGGCAGAACGGAATGATGTCATTTACGAGACCCACCCATATGCAAGGAACATTATATAACTTCAAAGTCCTCAACAACAAGAAACTGCTATTTTCTCGTAAACGGCAGTGGGTGGGTCACTCATTAACTAGCCACACACGTATTATCCAGTACAGGTGTGTTTCTCAGAAAACAGGGCCTGGTTTTCTACGATCGCACGTATGTTATTGTAGGCACAGCTATCATGCGTGCGATCAGCTGACGTCACTCGGCCAATCACTGCAGGCGTGTTGATCGAAGGTAAGACCTTCTGCTTTGTGGAACATGATCACTGCCCGCACACATGCTGACACATCATGTATGTACCTGCATAATGTGCAGCGGTAATCTCCACTCTCTTCTCTTCTCTGCTCTGTATGTTGACCACAGGAAGTTCCAAATGTTGTGCTGTAAAACTCGGCATCTGACTTCACCGTTTGTTTACTTGCCCAATGAGTTTCAGCCTGTTGGGAAAACGCTCCCACTCTAGTCAGCATCTGTCTTCATTACCTGCAGTCTCTGTTAGGGCATCTCGCCCGGAAAGGCTCCTTATGAGATTTCTTCTCATCTCTCAGAGTTTTGGGGGCGTTTCCTTGTCTTTCGAGGGTGAGGCTGCTAACTGCTGCTTATCTGGTGGTCCGCGGTGCCTTTGACTTGGCTTGTTAAAAGTTTCCACAAAGTTAGATGTTATTTCTATTCCTCGGGAGAGTCGGTATCCTACTTGTGATTGTCTCGAGCTTTGCTCCTGCTTCAAGGCCGGGCGTTTTGTCTCTTCTTGGATAGAACCAAAGACAAACAGATTTCCATTGCAATTAAATGGGTAAATCAACATGCAAGTGTCTACGTTCTGTGTGGTTATCTAAGGATACCTTATCACGCGATTTGGAGATAAACATGTTGCCTTTTCCAGCGCTTTGAGGATGGGAAACCATCAGACACCCCTCCGTCATAAATGATCCTCAGTGTACGACCAAACTCCACTGACTGACATAGATAGCTAGATATAGCTTGCGATTCATGATCGGTGCGCGCGTGTGTGACAGAGCTTGCTCCTTGAACTTCAAGGGCGGACACTCGTTCCACGCACCGTTCTTTGGCGTTGGCTCACTTGCCTGAATGATTCTCCCCATCATTTTCAAGCTGCAGAAAACCAAGGGGAAGTCGAATTGTCAGGGATTTGACAAGTCCTGCTGATGGACTTATAACACCTGCCTCCGCTTGTATAATTGGTATCCCCTTAAACATCCAACCGCCAGGGCCTTACAGCACACCAACAGCTGTTGTCTCAACAGTCAGAATATCTCTCATCCCAGGGAAAAAGATAGAGACCACTGTACTAGTATCTTCCCCTACATTTACACGACGAAAAAAAACAACCTTCATAACGTGCAATATCTTTACAATAGGCGACGGAAGAATGGGGGTGGCCCCAACTATGCCTAACCTCTCCTCCGGCCTCTCTGTGTTGCCTTCAGGTGTGGAGTTCAGCGAGGTGCGTCGCCCCTGCAGGGTGATGCTGCTGGTCAACCCCCAGAGTGGGAAGGGCGACGCCCTCAGCCTCTTCACCAGCCATGTCCAGCGCATGTTCCATGAGGCTGGCATCCCACACACTCTGGTGATCACAGGTGGGTTCCCATCACACACACTCGTGCAGACTACACTCACACGCACGCACCAGAAACACGCACAAGGATTCGTTGCTGGTTGGTTAGTGTTACCGGCCGCAACAGCAGCATCTAATCCAGCAAGTCTAGCAAGCAAGGCAGACAATGTAAACACAAAATCACTCTTCCATTTCTCTTCACTCCGAAAGGGAATGGGGCCTTTGAGTGACTAACTCACTTCCCCTCTTTCTCTCTCTCTCTCTCTCTCTCTCTCACTCTCTCTGTCTCTCTCACTCTCTCTCTCCTCTCTCTCTCTCTCTCTTCAGCTCTCCATCTCTCCTCCCCCTTTTCATCCCTCCTTTCCTTCCGTTCTCACTCGCTCGCTCTATTTCCCTGCGGCATAAATTCTCTAAATGTTTTCGTTCTGTCACAGTCATTACGATGTTTAAGTGCCTATTCGCCCATATGCAAGCCCAAGCAGTTATGTAATCTACACTAAATGCACACACACGCGCGCACGCATCTCAGTAATTCTAATGGGATCCGATGTGAAGAAGTGGGCCGTATTGATGTGGTAATGCTGTCCATAATGAGTAGCTGGCATGTGGTTAACGATTATCAGAAAAGAGATTAATTTCTGGAGCGCTGCTGACTCTCCAGCAGATGGTTATCCTGGTTATCTCATACGGCTGGCATATTCAAACTCTGCAGTCTGGTGAACAAACCTGCCCTGTAAATCACTGCAGTGTCAAACATTAGCCTTGAACTGACTCTTTCTCCTCGGTGAAAGAAAAAGAGTGAGAGAGAGAGGTGGTGAGGGAGAGCGAAAGAAAGGAATCCCTCTTACTTCGCGCAGGGTAAAGTGCTGACTGTGTGAAAGCAGAAAAAGTGAGCGCGGTGCTTACCTCAGACTTCAGGGGGTCTTTTGGAAGAGCTTCGTCCGGAGAACCTCAGTTGAATAGGCTGAAACTCCTCCATCTATCAAAGACGGCAAAGACTCCAAGGAACGTCATCACCACCACCTTGAGAAGAGACATTGCGTTTGCAGTTCTGGTTCTCCAGAATCATGCAGATGAGGTGGCGGACCAGGTGGTTCCTACCCAGTTCTAGACATGGTCATTTGTCCGTAGCGGTTTAATGTGATGTAGAAGACAGTCTGTATTGTACCTGCAAGAGGGAGATGACTTCCTGGGCTTGATACACTATCAGTGAGAGGAAAGCAGCATTGGGTGGCCGTGATTGGTTGGAGGGAGACAGGATACGGATGGCTTAGAGAATACGCTTCTATTCATCCACAAACCGTCCCGTAAACAGGGGCACCTCCCACCAGCTTTTTATAGAGTCCTGTGTGGGACCACACTTCCCCACACACTTGAAACGGCTGCTCGTCAAACAAACAGACAGTTTTTCTCTTTCCACCGATAAGGAACACCCTGTCGTGATATAATATGCGTTCTACAGCATCACTATGAAAGAGATGACCCCACTCATAATACTATCCCCCCGCATTGCTGCCATTTTTTTACCCCCTCCCCCCCAAAAAAAACAGTTGTGCCTTCATTTGAGCTTTCACTCACAAACAGTGGCCGTGGTGTGCTAACACAACGCTAAGCTAGCCTCTCACAGGCCTATACAGCCTGTAAGTGGGCTAGCAGAGGGTTAGCATCAGGATGCTAATGAGAAAGGACAGTCCCCTTATTGGAGCAAGGGCAGCAGGCATAGCTAGTGGGGGGATGGGCGGGTCCCTAGCTGAGGGGGAGTACAGGGGGCATGGTGAAGTTGGCATGAGGGTCTCTCTGAAGGCCCCCTCTGCCCCCAGCCTGGGTTGGCCAGGAAATGCTTGTCAGGTTAGATAATAACAACAGGCTTCTCTTGGCCTCCCACTAGGAAGACGTAGAGTTGACATTTATATCGCTACGTATCCCTTTTTGTCCGACCCTGGAACGCCATTACGATACGTGTCCCTTTTTGTCCCGAGCCAACCTACGTATCCGCAGAGCAACTCAGATAAATTTAGTTTGTTTACAATTCCATCGGCCGTTCACCAGTTGTAGACTTGCTGAAGTTGCTTTCCAGTTTACACCAAGCCTTCCCACAGGGACATGTTTTGGGGCGAGATGTCTTTAGTGGTATAATTTCCACTGTGCTCCGTCCAAACACATGTTCTTGCTGTAGAACCAGTACAGTGATCTCAGAACACTGTGTTCCAACAGGCTTGTTCTCTGGGGGCGACAAGAAGAACATACTTGGTCTAACCCCTCTGGCTCTTTCCTGGTGTGCTTCTTTAGCTCTTACAACACACACACACACACACGCATACACACACACACGCACGCACACCCACACACGCACGCACACATACACACACACACACACACACACAACACAGAATCTACAAGATCATTACTGCCTCTTTTATAGGTCTATTTCAACCGATTTGATCTTACACACACACACACACACACACACACACACAAGGCATTCACATGCAAACACAGTGCCACTGCAGAGGACAGAAGTGCTGATTCACTCTCAGCACCTGCTTTTACTGTCAGCGCCTGTCTGTTTCTGAGGGGGGGGGGGGGGGAGTCGGTGAAAGTGTATGAGATGGAGAATTTGGTCCCAGAACAGGAAACTGTGTGTGTGTGTGTGTGTGTGTGTGTGTGTGTGTTTGCCTGCGTGTGCGTGAGTGGCTACGGAGGTTATGCCTCTCTCATGAACCTGCGTCGGAACGAGATATTTTATTGAGATGCCTTCGGCTGTCCTCAGTTTCCCCCACGTCCACAGTTTTCGCCCACACGCACGGTGTGGCCCTCCCACAGGGCAGTGCAGAGACTAGGAGCTCTTAACGAGTACACCTGCACAGAACGAGGCTGTGCAGCCAGGCCAGCAGCACCTCTGGCCAGGCTCTAAAAGTAACAACCCAGAAAGTCTTCTCTCTCCACAACAACCCAACATAAAAGAGTATTAATTGCTCAATAAAATGTTCCGCTCCTGCCCTTATTATCTCTCTTTCATCCTCCACTCCCTCATTACGCCCTCCCTTCTTCCCTCGTCTGTCTTTCCTCCATTTTTTCCTCCCTTCATCTTTGCCAGCTCCCCCCTCCTTCCCTCCTTCGCTCCCTTCTCTCACCCTTTACTGTACTGTATATCAATTCAAACTATAAAGTGAGCGCTAAGCGCAAGCTAAGCGCTAACCTCTCCCCTCCCTCAACGCTCGTCTCCCACTCCCCCTTCTTCTCTCCCTCGCATGTCCGCATTGCCCAGCTCAGTCTCCACACAAACCTTTACAGTTTACAGCATCTGCACAGGCCAATGGGATGGGACCCGGGGGGGGGGGGGGGGGGGGGGTCAGATAAGGGAAATTGATTCCCTCTCTCTTCTCCAGTGCTCCTATCGAAGCACAGCTGAGGTATAGAAAGCTCCCGGTAACTGGAATCCTCCCTGGGGGCCTTGTGTGTGTGTGTGTGTGTGTGTGACAGGCTGAGTGTCAAGACCAGTTCAACGCGATACAAAGACAAGGAGGACAGGCTTGACAGGAAGAACAGAAAGGGGGTGAAGGGTGAAGAGAGAGTGAAGAGCGGGTGTTTCAGGTTCAGGGGCAGGTGAGAGGTTTCGGATCACATCGCATGAAACTTTATTTAAATGGGCAACACAATGCGCTTCGCGGGAGGGAACATGAACGCTTCTTTCACGCAACTTTTCAAGAGAGAAGCCAAGCCAAGGAAGCAGCAGAGACGTGGTGTCGGTGGCAACAGGATCGCTCCTTTCACTTAGGTTGTACTAAAATCTGGATGGAGTTTCACGAAAACACGGTGTTATGTTTGCACCTCCTTTTGATGACTATTGTATAGGTGTGTGTGTGTATGAGAGAGGAAGAGAGAGAGAGAGAGAGCGAACAAGCGAAAGAGAAAGAGAGAGAGTGTGGCGTGTGTGTGTGTGTGGATCAGAGGAAGAGGGAGCATATGCATACCTGTGTACGTGGGAGTGCATCAGCAAGACAGAGTGTGTATGAGAGAGAGTGAGCGTGTGTATGAGAGTGTGAGCGAGCGAGAGCGTGTGTGTCGGTGTGCGTATGAGGGAGAGAAGAAGAGTGTAAACATTCCCATCCCCTGTCTGAAGGGTTAGGGAAGTGTTAGTAGAATCAAACAGAAGCATTCTGTTCATACCACCCTGTACTGCCCCCTGCAGGTGGAACACCCAGCCACATCTCCTGCACAGAAGACCAGCGGACAGCAGCACTAGGGCCACTAAGCTCAGTTTACCTAACCTAAATCATGGTTTAAATCAGGAGAGTTTGGGGAGGGAAAATAATACAATGCAATACTGGGGGTTTGTCCATTGGGCAATTTGGACATTTGCTTCCCATGCTAAGTTGAGAGCTACTCTTATTTAAATGAGACCACTTCACTTGCTTATTAGATTTCCCCAGTTTAATTTGATGAAGTGTTCTGAGGTCGATTACGCTGGGAATCAACTTTGCACAGTCACAGGTACTTCATTTAAGTGGCGTGGATTGGTTTTCTGCTTAGACTGAACAGTGCTGGAGGAAAGCGTGTTTGACTCGGTCAGTGTCATAGATCACACTTCCAAACACACACTGACAGACACTAACACACACACACACGGGTAAACACACCCTAGCTCTAGTTGAACAAGCAAAACCCTGGTCTGTGTAAACAACGGGGCAGGATATGTATGCAAGTCACAAAACAAACAATCACGTACGCTCGTCGCGAAGGTGGATAAAGACCAGTTTGGTTCGGAGTCTTCTGATAAGTACAAGGACAGTAGACGCGAATAATGCAGGATCGGAATCCTGGCCAGACACCCTTTTGCACTCTCCTCTGGTTATAAAATCTGACCTGTGTAATCTGTCAGCGCGTTAAAGAGTCCAGTTTGACTGGAACATCGTTGGCCAGGCAACCGAAACATCTGCTATAAAAGTGCTCCTCTATACCATCTCTCCGCTACATTGTGTTTCTGGAATCAGAAACACAATGCGACTTCATAAGATGAAAGTACCATGGCCAAGTACCATACAAAACAACACAATCCACCAGTGTGTGTGTGTGTATGTGTGTGTGTGTGTTCCCAGAACGTCAGAACCATGCCCGGGATCTGGTTCGTGAGGCTGATCTGTCGCAGTGGGACACCCTGGTGATTATGTCAGGAGACGGGCTCCTGTTTGAGGTGAGACCCTCCTCAGGTCCACCACTGTAGATCACTTCACCAGAGACGCCACGTCAGCAACATTTACATATGTTCCTTTTTTTTAATCCCCCAAAGGAACGTGCAATTAGTGCATATGCCAAGAGTGGCAATTAATCAAGGACTGAGCACAAAAGGGTTGTGACAAGTGTCTGTGTGTGTGTCTGTGCCCCCAGGTGGTAAACGGTCTGATGGAGAGAGACGACTGGCGAGACGCCATCCAGATCCCACTGGGAATCCTACCTGGGGGGTCAGGAAACGCCCTGTCAGCATCCATACACCACTACTCTGGGTGGGTTATATCACAGACACACACCACTACTCTGGGTGGGTCATATCACAGACACACACCACTACTCTGGGTGGGTTATATCACAGACACACACCACTACTCTAGGTGGGTTATATCCCAAACTCACACCCAGATTTGCAGTTCTGTTACTGGGTCAATACTGGCGATTCCCCAGAACTCGGCTCCTTAGTAATGTTTGAACACACACAGTCACAGGCCTGGTTCAAATCCCTCTGAAATCCATACTTCTCACCTTCATTCTGTAAGGGACTGTAAGAAGAGCAGGAAATGCTGGTTCATGCATCTGAACCAACCAGATTTGTGTTGAGCTGTAGTTTTTCGTTAGGTGGGCATTACTAAAGTTGTTGTGTGGAGTGGCATTACAAACACAGTGTTATACAATATGCATACTGTGTTCCACCTTCAATTAGACACACAGTTACATTAACTCAGGCACACTTGCCCCCTTGTTGCAAGCAGTGAATAAGCAGCGTTGACCTGTGCTGGTAGAGTCGACTCTGCTGCTAGCTCTTTCTTTACCCACCCCCATCCCCTGCATCATCAGGCAGCCACACAAAAGCCCCATCACCCAGACCATCACCCAGACCAGTCGCACAATATCAGGAAGGGCCCAGAGTCAGCTTTGTCCTCTCTCCCCTCCCCTCTCTCTCTCTCCCCCTCCCCTCTCTCTCCCCCTCCCTCCCCCCATGGGGACGTCCAGAATGTCTACTCCTGCGTTGGATAACGGTGGCGGGTTACACAGGCCGGCTGAATACAGTTTCTAGGATCTGTGGTCGGGTCTAGTCTTTTAATGCAGATGAATGGCGTTCAGGCCAGTTGATGGCTGTGGAAGTTCAGCTCCATTGGTTGTTTTGTGCTGGCGTTGTGGTAAACACGTTGCAGCCTGATGTGGGGTTCTCAAAGACACTCGGCGGATTTGTATAGTGTGAGACTTGGGGGAAGCATCTCAAGCTATTTGGACTTGAAGTCTGTGTTATTACAACCTCAGGCAAGAAGGAATTTGGGCAGATACTTTTCAGAGGTTATTTTTTGCCATGTTTTAGACAAGTGACAAGGACAGATATTTAATGTGGGTCTGCAACCTTCAGTGCTATGTCGTCCACTGAAACGTTTGTTTGTGCCTGAACTGGGCTGTGATGCTAGACAGAGTTGACGGCGGTTAACAAGCAGAAGACTTGGTGGTTCAGGGGTGGGGAAGAGGTTTGGGTGACCTCCCACCCTGTCTGCCCCCCCTCTCGTGCCCAGCTGGAGGCTTTGTCGCTTTTTTGTCTGCTTCATAGTCTACCTTTTCTGCAGTTACCCGTAGCGCCTCGTTTACATTCAATCCCCTCTTACTCTTATAGCTTTGCTCATTGTGTTGGTCCCCGCCTTTCTTCACCCACACACTCTCCCTTTGTGGACCAAACATCCTCCATTGCGCTTCTTTAACTCATTTTGACCTCTTACGCCATGGGTAGGAAATGTATTACCCCGCCCCCACCAACCACTTCCATAACACCTTCATTTCTCACCCACACTCTATCGTATGTGAACTTCTATATCACACTACCCTCCTCCTTCCGCTCCTCTCTCTTCCCCTTTCCCTCTCTTCCTCTCCCTCCCCCTCAGGGCTGCAAAGGCTGTGTCCAGCCGTGTACCCGATGAAGTAACTTAAACTCAGTGTTGTTCTTCGGGTACTAATCGCCTTCTTTTACTATCATTCCGTTTCCGCTGTTAGCTTCTCTCCCTAGCTGGATAGACGAGGATGCTCTGGCATGATTCGGGTTCCCCCAGCAGATGTGAGGCTGCACAATCCATCAAACCTCCTAATCTCAATGCTGTCAGCTTTCCCTACAGAAGCCTACCCAAGTGCGAATTCCGGTCTGCCTAGTGTACTCCTTCTGCTCCCCTGGAGCCTGGATGGTGCGTTACCCAGCTCGAGGTCAGATGTCAAAGACCACGCCACCGCCAAAATGAGTTGGACCGTCGAGAAGCACACACGGGGCGCAGCCCTCACCAACTTGGACAAATGCACGGCCATTCAAAAATCTCATACTAA
>BROE01000002.1:7011429-7031273 GCA_036571765.1 Plecoglossus altivelis
GTCAGCTGTGGCTTCCTGCTGTGCAAGGGCCTGGTGGCCCGCATGGACCTGACCTCCATCCACCTGTCCTCCAGCCGCCGCCTATTCTCCTTCCTGTCCCTGGCCTGGGGCTTCGTGGCCGACGTGGACGTGGAGAGCGAGAAGTACCGGCACGTAGGCGCCGCCCGTTTCACTGTGGGCACGCTGGTCCGGCTCGCGTCGCTCCGCGTCTACCAGGGCAAGCTGGCGTACCTGCCCGTGGAGGAGGACGAGGAGGAGCGCTCCACGTCCATCGAAGTGTCGCCGCAGCGCCCGCCCCCCTCGGTGTTCTGCCCCTCCTCCTTGCTCTGCGGGCCCGCCCACGACTCGCCCGCCCAGAAGGCCACGCACACCCTCCACAACTCCTGCAACTCCAACAACTCCCTCAAGGGGAAAAAGAACGAGGCGATGCCCGGCCACGGAGCCCTCACGGGGCCGCCTGACTCCCTCCTAGTGCCTCTGGACCAGCCTGTGCCCAGTGACTGGGTGGTGGTGAAAGAGGAGGACTTTGTTCTTATGCTGGCGATCTATCAGACCCACCTGGCAGAGGACCTGCTTGCAGCGCCTCAGGCCACCCTGGAAGACGGCATCATCCACCTTTTCTACGTCAAAGCGGGAATATCGCGTACGGCGCTACTTCGGCTCTTCTTAGCCATGGAGAAGGGCATGCACATGGCTAGCAACTGCCCACATGTGGTCTATGCCAAGGTGCGGGCACTGAGACTGGAGCCGTATTCGCCCAAAGGGGTGATCACTGTGGATGGGGAGGTGGTGGAGTATGGGCCTGTGCAGGCCCAGATACACGGAGGGCTAGCTAGGCTAATCACTGGCTAGGATAGGGATCGGTGCTACGGAGCTAGCGAGGCATATCTTTGCACTTTCGAAACGTTAGGAGGGAACTTTGGCTTTGAAACTTTTGACATGATATGAAGGAGACACTAAATAATAACTTATAATATTAATGAATGACCTTGTTTTAGACTGTTAACCTCCCTTGTCAGAGACAAGCCAAGCTCCCATCTCCTCAACAAGAGGACGACAAACTCCTGTTGGCTGTGCGGTGAGAAGTCTGTAATCATAACTCGCTCACCTGCACATTCAGTCCTGGCATATCATCCTCCCCCCCTCCACACACACACACACACACACACACATACACATGCAGTCCTAGCATATCATCCTCCCCCCCTCCACACACACACACACACAAACCCACACATACGGTACACATCCACAAATACAAGCACACACTCATAGCAGTTTCTTAACCTGAATGGCATGTTTACGACAACTGAGGGTTCATCTCTATGTTCTAGCACAACAGCCATCTCAATTCCAACCGTCTCTCCTCATGCGATGCTTTTTTATTAGCGAGCTCTCGCTGCTCTGCTGCACTGGAGTGGCCATGTGGAAGAGACCAGCGTCAGCCAGGAGCTCACAGAGACATAATAGTAAACATGCCCTTACTTGAACTCACTTTACTATGGGTCAGTGGCTGTGGCAACATTACAATGACACTCCAGCTAGTGTACTAGCAAGTGGAACGTCTATTAACCTCAGCATATCCGAATCCAGTACTTGTATTCAGCCTATTCTGGCCTGCTTGTTTTTGTTTTTGCTTACCTCATTGCACATTAGCGATAACCAGCTTTAAAGTGCACAGACTGAAAGAGTGGGAGGAAAGTGATAGGCCTTCTTAAACTGTGCTGCTAAAGCTAGCTGTGGCCTGGCCTGTTCAGTCCTGTCCTACGGGTCACATTAGGTTGTTGGTGAGTTGTAGTGCCCTGGCTGCAGCCTGTCTTCACCGTGCATCCCTCCCTCCCCCTCCCTCCCTCCCCCCCTCCCTCCTCTGAGAACTGCAGTGCTCTGCAGAGCTGTCCCGCAACGGACGTCACGCACACCCCCACCCCTGCGTATCCCTCTCAGCACCTATGTGTCCTTATTTCTCATCAATCTTTAACCCTCATACGGAGATGAAACTACCAAGGAATTATCTCAGCACACCAGGGCTGCTGCTAGGCTAACCCTGCTATGGCATATAGCACAAAACTCTGGAGGAAAAAGGCGACAATTATTCAGCCTTAAACATAAAAAGGGTGGGAGGGGTGGGAGGTGGGGGGTATGGTGGATTTCACAGCACATTTGAGTGGGAGGAGGGAAGGGGGGTGGGTGGAGAAAGAGAGTCAAGGAGAGGAATGGAAGGAGGAGAGAGGGAGGGAGGGAGGGAATATTGACTTGTTAAATTCTGCATGAGACAGGCAGCATTATGTTCCTGGCAAGACAACTTGGTCGTCCCCCGTCCCCCCCTTCTCTCTCTCTTTCTACGTCTCTCTGTCCTCTCTCTACTAGAAAAACACTGGGGAAGAATTATCATAGTTCTACAACACTGTGAAGAATGGGGAGATGTTTCTATACACAATATATATTTTGAAGGGTAGGTTTTACTTGTGAATGTTCACCTCAGGAGAAATAGGAAGTGTAGTATCTCGAGGTAGGTCTGGGGGGAGAACGTCTGGGTGTCTGGTTTGAAGAGACAAGGCCTGTTATCACTGAGTCGGTGCATATTTAGGCCACTGACGCACAATGCTCGCTCCCGCAAATGCAAATGCTTTAAAGCTAAAGTGAGAACCGCCGTGCAATAATTGTGGCATGTTTGACGAAAGTCTGCCCTCAGTCGAGGCAAGTTGATAATTTACAGACCAAAATGTGTTCCAAGGGATAAACTAATTTGTCACTGTAGCTGAGCTACACGTGCCACCACTTTCTATTTCAAATAACTAGTCTAGATACAATTCTAATGTGGAAATAGACTGCGGCTTCCCCGAGTTCTACATCGTTTAGTACCTTGGAACAAATGACGTACAATAATGTGACGAAACGTTTTTTGTATACCGTCTCCAAATGACCGTTTGTCATTTCGATGAGCAGAGACGAAACGCTACTGCCCTGGGTCTGCGTGCACATGATTGTTCACGTTGGTAGTAATGGCTCGTGAAGAAACGCGATCGGTGTCGGTTTTAAGCTCTCATTTCTCAATGCCTGTTTTTTCTATGCAAAGTAAGCCTGCGTTACCGAATAACGCAGCCCTTGTCATCGTTTGGTGTGCCTTGAACATGGACGCATACGTACCGTGCGTGTTAAGTAGGGCAGGAGGTGTATTAAGTCCTGTGCTGTAGACGCAGCGAGGCCCCTCGGTTTCTCCCCACACAATAATACTGAGGGCGCCCATGGATTACAATGCAGGTTTGTTTTCACCTGCAGTCATGGAGAGAATGAGGGCGTCCTAATGCCTGTTTATAACCTGGTTGCAGTCAGACCCCAAGAAAGAGTTGTGACCTTGCAGACAAACTGAACATACATCACTTTACAGTATGTAAACACGGTACTGTTTTTTTATTTTATAGGAATTTCCTCATTGAGCTACTTAAGAAGACTGATAAACAGAGAGATGCCGACCTCGGCTCATGAAACCCTTTGCTATGATGTATGATTCTGTATGGTTGCAAATAGAAAATGTAATTAGGGTGTCCTAGTTTAGAGAAACTCTTGACAGCTCCTTGTTTGTACTTGAAGGCGTGCAGCTGACTCAATGAATGAAGCTCATCCCATTTCTGCTGTGGTCTCCCCAAACTGCTGGGATCCGTTGACGATTTAAATCTTGACTGCTGCTTTCTGATTTAACGTTGTCTTAATGGCAGTTCAGGTGTTTTGTGGGGACGGGGAAAGAGTTAGTACTGTTCTTTTGATGAAATCCTGATTGATTTTCTTTACTTGATAATGAATAACAAATAGAGAAATCTATTTTTCCACTTTGCAAATGTCTGGGGGTTTTTTATACTGGAAATCTGAAATAATGTCTGGAGTGTTTACCTTAAATAAAAAGGGTTTTAATTCCATGTGTGTTTTGTTAGGACCAGTGACCGTCCACCACAGTCTCTCATTGAAACGCACCACAAGAAGCAACTTTGTACTATGGTACTGCTTGCAAAGTTTAATGCATCACTTTATACAGTTGTCTCTAAGCAACAAAAGGAAACAATAAAAAAAAAGAAATTATATTACAAATTAACATGAGAAGAAAAAGAAAATACACACTCAGCAAATGTATACATACCGTTTACGCCCCAAACATTCACATGACCAATTACAACTCAGGATTCTGTTCAATATAAATGTATTTATATATTTATAGTCATGACGTCTGTACAGAGGGAATTAGGCTACAAATCACGTTCATTAGTATTACCAGTACAGGCCACTGTGGAAATGCAGACATCATACAGTCAAGTCTTGAGTGTAGCCCATTCAAAAGGCTTAAAGCAACATGTTACATGCTTTGGCTGGAAAAAATCTCTCCTAGTAGTAATAATAATAATAATGGTTAAATTGGAATAATATACATCCACGGAAAAGAAGTACGTAGCTTTGTGTGCTTGGCTCCCCGCTGTGTTTAAGACCTAGCTAGCTTCACATTTGATGCCTTTGTGATAGAGGAGATGTACGAGAGAAAGAGAGAGGAGAATCAAGGCTGGCAGACGGCAACTCGAACTCAAATGCGTCCTCCTCGGAGGGGATACGCGCCTGTATGAGTGTTTTACTCCTAAATCCAGCTCTGACACTCTTAGCTGAAACACTTTCCACACGAAGACCCATCGTTCCGCACAGAGAGTTAGACATCTCGCTTGTTTCAAAGCGCGCGCCCTTCGTGATTCTTCACGGACCGAACGTAGGAGCACTAGACGTTCAGGTGTCCAGACAGAGGCGGTACCGGTACCACAGCCGTGAGGAGAGGGGCTAAGAAGCACTGAATAAACAGTGGTATGCGCAAGCTAGCAAGCCTGATTGCCATGACTGGTACAGAAGATGAGGATTTTAAGAAGATAGATTAAACGCTGAAGGAGAAAAAAAAATCTATCCTTTCCACATTTTTCAGCAATCGGTTCTCATCTTGCGTACAAACTTGTTAACCGCATACTCTCCCCTTCACTTAACACTTATCAAGCAATAAATATCTTTGTTCAAGTAAGATTTCACTCGTTATTCCAGTTCACAGCTAAGTAAAGATGTGTGTATGTGTTTGGTGGGATTGTGACCTAAAATGTCTGGCGACGCGAGGATATTATTCAAGACATCAGAGGTGAAAACGGGTGTGTCCCATCACCTACACCACCATGCATTGTGGCATAGCAGACGCAGTGCACATACATGTTATTTAGCATGGTAGATACCATATACATACCTGCCATACGATCTGATAGTATGGGTACTGTTACACCCCCCCAAAGACGCTGTTTCTTAGCGTCCAGGAAGCACTTTCAGAGCCAGGTAGGACGCGTCTCTGCACTCTTTCACAGTACTGCTGTAGGCAAGGGCCCGACGCGTCGAGCTCTGCTACTGCCCCCAAGTGATCGAACGGAGAACAGCCCCTGCCACCACGTCTCGGGCAGAGCACGCGTCAAAGAAATGTCATGATGCGCCAAAAACGATGACAGTTAAAAAAAAAAAACTGTTCTATTCTTTCCAAAGTGCTGCGTATAGTTTTTTTTGGGGTCATTAGTCAGATACTGGGAACATACAGTTATCACCCGGTTATGTGCTCAAGCCAGGGCAAGAACCCACGCCCCCCCCCCCCAAAAGAAACCCCTAATTCCATTCATCATTTTTAATCGTTATCAATCATAACAAAAACCTTTCAACATTATTTAGTCATCGTGTAACTGTTACTGAACGTGCAACATTTGACAACACCGTGGGAACACAATAACAAAAGCGAGGCAAATGAACCATTCCATTTGGCCTGGGAAGAAGTTGCCCTTGAAAGCAGATGTGCGGCTCAGTGGAATAACCAGCAGCATGACGGTGAATATCCGTAACCAACCTGGACAAAAGTGGCTCCGGAAAATCTGCAATGTACAACTGATGGCCTCGGCATGGATGAAACACTGTAATGGGAGCCATGGCGCGTTTGCCTGTATACTGTCATAAGCGTGAGACAAGCAGCTTGGTACATCATGGTCGTAGATTAAGAACAACAATTCAAGTAAGGCAACATGTTGAGATGAGATCAGACTCATGGATGATGAAAGGAATGCCATGGGAGTTGTTTAGTTTTTTTTACTCGTGTCATGTGCAACGATGTGGGGGCGGGACCCCAGCTCCGACGCCCAATGAGAGCATGGAACGGGAGCGACGGAGGGGGTTGTTGTAGAGGGAAAGCTCTGGAGGCCCATTTCTGACAGCAGGTCCCTGTGACTGGGCAGACTAGGACGTCAGACGACCACGTATACAAGACTACCGCTGGCTTGTCGCTCTGACATCACAGCATCGGTGCCGTGAGAAATTCAAGAGAAAAAAAAATCCTGTGTTTGTCATGTGGGAAAACGACAAACGAGGACTTCCTGATGGTCAAATAAAGAACGAGGCCTAGCTGACTGGAACGTGGTGTCCCTTCTGCCTCTCTGTCAGAGAGCTACCGCAGGATGGACCTCCAGGAAGCCAGCATGTAAACTTTGTCACTCAACGTCACCTGCATGTTGTGGTGAGAGTGATTGGTAAAGACGTCGACCAAGACGCGGTCAAAGTGAAGCTGTTGTGGGCAGTTTAAAAAAAAAAGCGTTCGGATATACTGTGTCTGTGTATAGCACGAGAGGGAGAAAGAGGGGGGAGGGATACAGAGAGAGAGGAAGGGGGGGAAAGAGAGAGAGGAACGACAAAATGCAAACAACCAGTAACAAGTACTTAAAAAGAAGTCCATCTATTTGTATGTCATGTGGGGATCTTTGTTGTAAGATTGTCCTTCAGTTGGAGTGCAGGTCAATGGGAAGAAGGAATGAAACCAGTGCTAAGGGTCCCTGTTAAGGGCCAAGGACTCAGGCATGCTGGGAAATGTAGTTCTTTAACTCAACCCAGCTTTCGGGTCTACAGAAGCCACCATTGACCCTGCAGATCCCGGGACATCTTGGCAACATTAAGAAAAGTCTCCATCCTGTTTGTTCGAATTGACAAAATTGAAAGGGAAATTTGTGCAAAGACCCCCTATTTTTGTGGCGGGAAAAAAAAGGAGGCAAGTCCATTCAGGTTGATTACACAACTATCCCCCTTCACAGCAGCTATCAACACAGCAGAGTGGAGTCAATGGCACCTTTTTTTTATGACCCCAATTCTCTGCTCTCCACCTCCATTTGTAGTCAAGGCCTTGGGTGACCCAGGAAGTGTGGTCACCTGACAGTTCCTGGTCCGTGACTTCCTTCTAAGTCTGTGTCGTCAAGCGCTCAGAGTATCTTTTAACGTGTCTGGGGGGCGGGGCGGGGGTCCCACAAGAACAGCAGCCCCTGGGTGGCTGGAGGTAGCGGAGCCTGGCTTCAGTCCCCCTATGGCCAGGTAAACCCCCCCAACCGCCACCCACCCCCCCCCCTTCACATCTGAGCACGTGACCTCTGTGGGAACACTAAAGGAGAGCAGATAACAGCCGTCACCAGTCCCGCACTCGCGCAGGGACCTGGGAGTTGTAGTTCTTCCTATAAAAACGACGCATCTATCAGTCTCTTAACGCTTCTACAGGATAGAGGGCTGCTTCAAAAGAGATGAGGTGTTGGCAGGGACAAGACAGTTAGGGGACTAGCAGAGGTGGCACAGGTGGGCAGCGGAGGGGGCGGAGGGATCGGTGGCAGGGCAGTGATGACGGGGGCACAGTGCAGCTTTAGGGGAGGGGCCCACATTTTTGTTGGATTGGCAGGGGAGGGGCTTGTTGGGTGGGGGAAGGGAGGCACTTACTCTCGGGTTTCGGGGATGCCTGCAGCGGCGAGGGCGGCGCGGTACTGCAGCATCACGCCGCGCACGCTCTTCACAAAGCCCTTGGAGAGCGGGAAGAGCGGGAAGCCGATGTCCGGGTAGCCGCTCCGCTCTGGCAGGAAGCTGCGGTAGCTCTTCCTCCTCTTCTTTGGTCGCACCGCCGGCTGACTTCCTGGCCCGGCGGCCGAGTCCGCGGACGCCACTCGCCCCGTGCCGGCAACCGCCGCCGTCGGCGCCGTCGTCGTCTCTGACCCGGAGCAAGCCCCATCCCCGGGCGCCCCGTCGCAGTCGGAGTTCTGGCTGAGCTCCGGCTGGGACGCGGCGTGTGTGGTGGAAGGGCTCAGCCCCGAGTCCTCAAGCTCCTCCTCCCCGTCCAGCTTGCAGGGGCTGCTGCGAGCCACCGGCCCCAGGGGCAGCTGCTCGTCCAGAGGCTCCACAGAGGAAGGCCTGTCCCTGGAGGGCCTGGGCGGAGGGCCCCTCTCGGCAGACTCGTGGAGCTCCAGCCAAAACTCCAGGCGGTGCACCAGCCTCCAGCCGCTGGAGGTGAAGTGCTGGCGGATCTCCTGCTGGAAGACGTCCACGGGGCTCTGGAGGAGCTGGGTCATGGACTGGACCATCTTGATGAGGGCCATCTCGTTGTAGCAGCGGCTGTTCTCGTAGCCCTCCTGCAGGCCACGGTCGCTGTCGAAGCCTGCTTCATTGTAGTAGGGCTCGTTAACCAGGATCAGGCCTGGGAGTGTGGAGGGGGACAGGGCCATGGACACACGCGCCAAACATCATTCATTTAGATTTCAAGAGTCCAAATACTTTGTTTTTTGTTGCTGTTGTTGCCCCGGTTGCCATACGTCACTCGAGCACATTCACACGTAAAATTCATTCGTTTAAATATCGATAGTGAACACACACTGCAGCGGATCTTCAGGAGCTGAAGGAGTTGTTCTATAACTGCCGCAACCATGGAACAGCCTGTACGTTACGAGTCCCACAGCGCTACGGACATTTTGCGGGTCCCGCAAGCATGTAATTACAACAGCAAAATGTATGTAGCAAGTGCTGATATGCAATAGATGCAACCGCGTAGGGACACGTGCCAAAGGGCGGGGACACTTTTGCGGACAGGACCGACCGACAGAGCGAGCTAAAGACCCGTCTGGTCGCAGATTAAAAAAAGAAGAGAGCTAGACGCTCTTAAATCCCACAGGTCAGTCACACACACATGCCCGTTCACACAGTCTAAAAGTTTCTATACAACTGTCAAGTTAACCCATTAGTGGAGTCAAGAACCAGAGCCTTGCGTTATCCTTTAATCCTGATCTTAATTCTCCAGGCAGGATGATGAAGAGGCTGTGCTGGGTGTGGCACTGACACGCCTGGCTTGACAGTTGCAGCCTGATCGAGTGTGACACTTACAGCAGCCCAAGTAGACATGAGCAAATGAGCACATGCATAAAACATGGGTATCTGCTGCAGAGTGCACGCGTGCGTGCGTGTGTCATGCACCGTGACTCGAGGTCAGGAAGGAGGCGAGGGTGGGGATGGAAGAGTCTGTGTGTGTGTGTGTGTGTGTGTTGGCTAGCTTGGACTCACCTTGAATGGAAATCAGCACTTGGAGCAAGCTAGACTTGCTGGTCCATCTCTCAGTGCCCTGCAGATTCACAGGGGGGGGGGTCAACAACACGAACACTGACCATGACATATACAGCGTATTTTGCCACTTATCAAACTGCCAGAGTAGTGACGGATTTTGTTCTTAGCAACTTCGCCGTTTCAATTAAAATCCAATAACTAAATAAAAAAAGACCCCCCGCGGAGACGCAACAGGGCCCTGCGTCAAATCCAAAATCCCTGCCCATGGAGAGAAGGCTACACTAGCCGAGACTATTGAGCCACACCCCTGTGGAGTGCAGGCTACCTGTGGTGCGTCTGCTCCTCACCTTGCCTATCCAGGTGCCCAGCAGGCTGACGCAGACCTTGCCGTTGTCGTACAGGTTGGGGTTGAGGCGCCCGCTGCACTGGGACAGGTAGCGGAAGAGAGGGGGCACCGCCGGGTAGATGTTGGGCAGCTGGATGTCGAAGAGGAACAGGCCGTCCTCGTATGGGGTCCTCGTGGGGCCCTTGATTAGGGCCGAGAACAAGTCCTGGTGGAGGAGGGGGAAGGGGGAGATGGGTGGGAGAGAAATGGGAGAGAGACAATCACAAGCTAGTACATCCATAGTTGAGAGGAGCTGGTTGGCTAATTATCTGCACCGAGGTCAGCGTCCCCCCCACCCCCCTGGTGAGAAGCGTAGGGTTTACCATGCGGTCCTCGAAGGTTTTGACCATGATGCCGTCGGGCAGGGAGGTGGCCAGCAGAGCCATCTCCTTCCTCACGGTGCTGAAGAACTTCTTAGCCTCCGCCGGCTGGAACTCCATCTTCTTGAAGGTGTGGGTGTCTGGAAGGGAGGGAGGAGAGGTTAGAGGAGGTGCGTGGTTTAGAAAGCGTGGGCTCTGGTGGGAAGACTTCCGTCAGTGCAGCGAGAGAAAGAGAGAGGAAGAGAGAGCGAGAGAAAGAGAGAGGAAGAGAGAGCGAGAGAGAGTGAGAGAGAAAGAGAGAGGAAGAGAGAGCACTCTTTACCTGGTGCCCACTCCAGCACAGAGAACACCTCTCCCTTGGCACTGGTGAAGGTGACGCCAGGTTTGCCCCCGCACTGCTGGCACAGGACGGGCGTGCCACTGGACCAGTCGCTGGGCCAATCCTTGGGCCATTCCGGCGCCGCCACGGGCGTCTGGGCTTCCTGCTGCGGCCTCTCCTCCCCCGCCTTCTCCGCTCCCTCCGTCCCGCCCCCCTCCACCACTGCCTCCATCTTCTCCTCCTCCACAATGGCCACGTTGTCCAGCGTCTTGCGGAGGTTCTCCTGGAGCTTCTTGATGTCGTCCAGGAAGCGCTTCTCCTTGGTGGGCTTCTCTGGGGCGGTGGGAGTGGTGGCGGGCACGCTGGTGGCTGAGGCAGGCTCGGTGGAGGTTGGGGAGGTGGGGGAGCCTCCGGTCCACAGCTGCTCCACCGTCATGTTCTTCAGGCTCTCCAAAATCTTCAGGGCCTCCTTCAGCTCGCGGAAGCCCCGAGGCGTGCCCTCTTTCCCGGGCTTCTCCACGCCGCCGTCGGCAGCCGCCCCTCCAGGTGTGGTTCCTCCGCCGCTAGCCGGGCTAGCGACGGCCCCCTCCGGCTCCTCGCCGCCAGCGGAGGGTGGCTTGGTGGGGGAGGTGGCCCCGGCTTTGGTGCCCTCGTCCGGGGAAATGATAAGGGGCGAGGGGCCGGTGGACGTCAGGGTCTGCGCGGCATTATCGGCGTTCTGTTCGTCCTCGGTGACGCCGTTGTCCGTCTCCCAGCTGTCGCTCTCGTCCTCCCACTCCTCGGTAGAGAGACCGCTGCTGGTCTCCTCCACCGAGTCGTAGTCCGTCTCCTCGATCTCAGACTCCACGTTATACAGGTGCTGGATGGACAGAGAGAGAGAAAAGAAGCAAAAGACTTTCGGTCGTTGCGATCCAGCGCTGCTTACTGCTTCGGCTTCAGAAAGACTCCGACTCCCATGATTACCTGGGGCAGGACGATGGTCATGGAGTTGTCGGCCCACACCACCTCCACCTTACTGCTCACGTCCACCCTGGACACCTGGCCCACGTATGTCTGAGTACCACAACACAATGAAATGGGTCAGAAAAACATAATATCTTTTTTTTTAAATCTATATTTAATATGGGGGGAAAAAAACTTTAAAAACTTGAATGATTTTTCTCTCCTCGAAACAAGAGCATTTTACCTCGTTCTCTCCGTCCGTGTTCTGACCATTCTCCGAGTTCCCTATCCTGATGACGATGTCGGTGGTGCGGAAGTGGAAGTCCGGGTGGTCAGCGATGTCGTACACGCTGACGTCTTCCTCCTCTCCTATGACCTGGGAGGAGAGCAAACCCAAACATGGCTCAGTAACGCCGACATCCTGCAGCCACAACACCATATAAGGACATACTCACAGGTTGCCATGGCCACGACAGCAGGCACAAACCCCCACAGTAAAATACGCACACACACATACACACACACACACACACACACACAGGTGTACTGACTGACCTCCACATCGTCGCTGGTGGTGTTGAGCTTGATCCACTTGACCGCGCACGTCCTGCCCTTGTGATCCCCAGACTGAATGACCCCGTACACGCCTGGGTCCTGGTTGGCTTGAGCTGTCGAGGAAAACAAACGCACCCTCACACGCAGACCCGAAATAAACGAAGCCAGAGAAACAAAGCCACACGCGAACTCCCACAAGCATCCAGTCACGCTCAAAAAGCACAAAGATTTATCACCAAGGACACCAGGTGCCAAAAGAAGTTCCTGTTTGCTTGAAGCAACCTTTTACTGTACCAAAATAAACTTATTTTTATCTAGACCACCCCACGCACACACATACATACACACACCTGCACTTGGCATAGTTTCGTAAAACGCCCTACATACGAGAGTGCGAAAGCTTGAATGGCATGGATAGCTCTGCTAGTCAGACGGCCACCTACGTCGTTTGTCGACGACAAAGTCGCCGGGGCAGAACTCGTGGTTGTCCAGGTGCTGGATGGGGATGAGGTCGTTGGAGCGGATGCCGTATTCCACTCGCCCGTCTTTCCACATCACGTCAGCCGAGGTCTTGGTGGACACCACCTCCACGGCCACTCTGCGCACACGCACACACACACACGCACACACACACGTTGGAATATATAGCTTGTGTACCATTCAGCAGCTTTTTCAGCCGAGCTGATAGTCTATATGTCTCAATTGGCTCATTCAGAGTGAACTAAGAGGTCTTAGTTTTCAGCCTCCAGCTCTGCCTGCCATCCATCTCCTCCTCCCTCCCCTCCGTCTCCTCGTCTGCCTCTAATTAATTTGGTCACTCCATCCTCCCCTCCCTATCTCTCTCCCTTCATCCATCCATCCACCTCGCTGCCCATCCAATTCCCTCAATAGCCCCTAACTCCCATCCCACCCCCCCACTAATTCAATATGTCTCAGCAACTCTCGCTCGCTCGCTCGCTCGCTCTACCTCCCACTCGCCCCCGTTTCCCTCCCTCTCTCTCTCTATCTCAATCTCCATCACAGGACACAGACAGCATCTCGGCCCGCGAGACACGCGTGCGTCTGGGATATATTTAAATCGCCGCGTCTGATCCGGTGGGCCCCTCCTACAGGGGTGTGCCGCAAGCAAGCGATCGGAGTTTCTCGGAGAGAACAGGGAGTGTGGAAAGACAGCTGAGGGTTGTTCTGCGCAGGCTGACAGCCAGTCCACAGTGTGAAGCGTGTTTGGACAAGACCAGAGAAAGCAGAGCCATGAAGAGATGAGAGAGCCATCGCAGGGTATTTACGGAAAGACAAAACGAGGCGATCGATAAACACAGGTCCTTCTGGCAGAGAGGAGGTGTAGGATGTCTGTCTCCGGGCCCCGAGACCAAGGATACAAAAGTGTGTGTGTGTGTGCGCGTGCGTGTGTGAGCGTGTGTGTGTGTGTGTGCGTGTGTGTGAGCGTGTGTGTGTGTGTGTGAGCGTGTGCATGCGGAGCTGCTCCTGCTCTCTCATCAGTGGGTGTTGAATAGCTGCCAGACAGCCTTTGTATGCTGATGATCCTTCAACAAGGAGAGAGGGAGGGAGCAGGGAACAGAAAGCAATGAGATGGAGGCAGGATAGGACTGAAAGGAGGAGTGACACGATGAGCGGCAGAAAGAAAGACAGAGAGGGAGGGAGGGAGGGAGGGAGGGAGGGAGGGATGGAGGGACAGGAGAAGAGTGAAGGATGAAAGAAATGAAAGGAAGAAGAAGAAGCACCTGTCGCCAGGCTTGAACTCCCGGGAGAACTTGGTGCGCTTCTTCTTGTGTTTTCTCTTCAGGTTGCGGATGGACAGCGGGATGCTCTTCTTCCTGCTGGCGCCCAGCCCGCCGCTCTGGGACGACGCCGTGGAGCTGGCCGACGACGTCATGGAGCTGGTGTCGTCCGTGTCCTCCGCCCCCTCGTCGTCCGCGTCCGGGTCCCCGGTCTCCGCCCACCCGTCCTGGGCACACGGCGCCGTCGCGGGGGGCTGAGTACCGGGGGCAGGCCCGTTGTTGGGGTGGCGCGGCTGGGGGCCGTCCGCGTGGTTGGGGGGCTCTGCGGTCAGGGTGTGGTGGGGGTCAGAGTTGAGTTCACCTGGAGTGAAAGGAGGAGGGAGGTACAGGTAAACCTCTATGTTTGACTGCAGGAGGTGGATGTGAACACCGATATGCAGGCTGAAGCAAGAGGCTGAACTGCAGCACTAACATTCTAACAGAGCAACAAAGTGGGAGCTGTAGTTGCATTAAGTGAAGTGTTCACTTCGTGCACTTGCGATATGAATATCAGAGGACGCCATCGACGGACAAGCAGTTAATTCCAGATCAATCTGGTCAATGGCTTTGCCATTTTCCCTTTGCTCCGTAAGCGTGTTCCTCTCTGATGACTCGAGATGACTGTCTGGCTCCAGAACAGAAGTGTATCTAGTTCTCTCTATATCTACCCTCTGGGCTGTCAGGCTTCTGTGCTGAGTGCTGGTTGGCACCATGCGCATCTGTGGTCTCTGTGGGCTTCTTGCCGGACTCCTTCTTGAACATTCTTTTTAACTGTAGAGGAAGCACACACACGGAGTCCATTTTTGATGTTCAATGTGGAAAGGAAGCAGGAAGCATGTAACTAGCCAACAGGGGCTGAGAGACAAACGTAAATGACAGGATATTCACATGCAGGTGTCAGACATTGACACTGTTCACACACACACACACACACACACACACACACACACACACAGACGGACGAGCAAATAACAGCCTTCTAACTGAACACACACACACACCCTCCGAGCCACGGGGTCCTCCGGCAGGAGTGGGGCCCCTTCAGAGCCGTCGCAGGTGAATCGCGTGGTGTCCACCTTGGCGGGAAACACGTAGAGCGCCCGCTCTCCCAGCTGTCTCTGGGTGTGGTCATAGTAACCCAGCCTCCTCACCCTGCAGACAGGAACCAAACAGAGAGGAACTGTGGGCGAAGGCTTGGGAGATAGTAGCATGTTAGCAAACACCAAACACGTCTTGGAGCGATGTCGATCAAAGATGTATTGAATCATTTGGATGTGTGCATGGATGGATGGATGGATGCATAGATAGGTGGGTGGGTGGATGGATGGATAGGTGGGTGGGTGGATAGATGGATGGATTTGTGGGTGGATAGAAGGATGGATAGATGGGTGGATAGAAGGATGGATGGGTGGGTGAATAGAAGGATGGATAGAAGGATGGATGGGTGGGTGGATAGAAGGATGGATAGAAGGATGGATTTGTGGGTGGATAGAAGGATGGATAGATGGGTGGATAGAAGGATGGGTGGGTGGGTGGATAGATGGGTGGATAGAAGGATGGATGGGTGGGTGGATAGAAGGATGGATAGAAGGATGGATGGGTGGGTGGATAGAAGGAAGGATGGGTGGGTGGATAGAAGGAAGGATGGGTGGCTGGATAGAAGGATGGATGGGTGGCTGGATAGAAGGATAGGTGGATGTCTGGCTGGCTTGCTACCTGCAGAGGTTCTCCTGTGTGATGATGGATGGCGGGGGGTAGACACTGTCTGAGCCCTTGGGGGAGTAGCTCTTGGTAATCCACGTCACTTGCAGCTCCACCACCTGGACCTGGAGTCACATGACCCAACATCACCTGACACCCACTCTGACCCACTATGTCACGCTAGCATGCGCGCATCTCTCAGACAAACTTGCAGGCCAACACTTAGGTCGATTGGGTCCTTGCGCCGTCAAAAACAACCGTGTTATAAAGTGAACATGTTTAATACGGCGCCATCCTCTGGTCTTACCTCTTCGACCACGACCCTGAACTTGCTCTTCTTGCTGAGCACAGGTTTGACTCCAGACAGCCACAGGACGTTGGAGAACACCTTGGCTGGACCGATCAGCACCTGGCCCGGGTAGAAGCCATACGCCTCGTCGAAGAACAGCCCCTGGGAAGCGAACCCCAGGAGAAAAGCCATTTGTTACAATACGATTCCTTATTGATTCGTTTCTTTTCCCAAAGCTCTCCGGTTACCCTGTCTGCTGCAGGGTCAACGCCATTTCAAGTCTACTTTTAGGAAGCGACCTCGAAATTTGAGTCGAAATGATAGGTTTGGGGCCTCAGCGGCGTCCGCTTCATTTCGACTTGATCTCCAGATGATTCCTGACCGCGTCCCTTTGACACGGGGCTCGACCAGGTAAACACCTCACAAACTGCAGGTGCTGCGCCCAGTGTCAGGGCGTGACAAGCCCACAGAGCGCCACCAACGTACCGAGTCACTGACGTGCGGACAGACGTCATACAGCTTGGCGCCGTCCTCCACGCTCATGGAACATCTGGAGGACAAAGGAGAGATTACGGTGCGTGTACACACACATACACACACACACACACACACCTCGTACTGACAGCATGCAGACTGACGCAGCAAATATGCCATAGACACAGTGCACATCTAAATATGACATAGACAGGCAGGAAGGAATCCAGCAGTCTGATTGGAGGAGAGTGCTCTACCTGGCTCCGTTGGATAGCTTGAGAATGATGTGATTGGTCAGGTCGTACACCTTCCCCAGCCAGAAGTCATAAGCAATGTAGTCCCCATACATAAATGACTGTAAGGAAACACACACACATAAAACACAGTCATTCAATTGGATCATCGCTTTCATGTCCAAAGTGTATCAGGCTGGTATTCCAACATGGACACAATGACCCCTTCCATTTCAGTAATGACTCTCCCGGTGAGTCATTAGCCTAAACTGGGCCTCATCTCATCGTAGGATGTCTGTGCCGTGTGAAAATGTGGCAGCTGTGCGTTATGTTCTCTGAGGAGGTAGGATGGAAACTGTTCCGGCTGTTACCCAGATGTGCTGCAGGTCTTTGCTGTTGACAGGGTACAGCACACAGTTGGTCCCAACCAGCTTGACGGCACATTTAATGTCAATGTTGGTCACGATGCCACACTGGTTGTCCTGGAAACAACCAGAAACAGCAACAACTTGTTAAACAATAAATCCATCATATTTATAACATCCATAACAAAATCTGATATGTCCCTCTCTCAACAACTTGTGGCAACAAACGTCTTGCATTTTCGATTCATTTGATTCCAGATACTTCATCCTTACGGAGAGTCCTGTCATGTGATTGTGGGGCGGGGTTGTCATGGTAATGCCAGGCACGTGAGGAGGGACTGACAGAATGTGCAGCTCGGCACACTTACATTGGAATTCATCCGTCGCACGATGTCTCGAATAACCATGGAGCGATCTTCAAGTTTTAGCTGTGAAAGACAGAGAGAGGGAGGAAGAGAGAGCGACAGCAAGAGAGAGAGAAAGAGAGCAAGGATGAAGGAATGAAGGGGCAAGCAGGATAGAAAGTGGTTGGGAGAGTGGACAGAATGAAAAGGGACAGAGACAAAAGAGAAAAGGTGAAAAGGAGGGAGGAAAGAGAGAGGGGGAGAGAGAGAGAGTAAAAAAGAGGTTAGAACAACGGTCTGTAAACAGCTAAGTGGCCTCGTGTTACGAGCTCTGTCATTTGAAGTCTCAGCAGGAGAGGGTGTCATGGCAGCACCGAGTCACAGCAGCAGTGCTGCCAGTAAGCCTCCGCACAGCAGGTTCCCGCTCCGGGCGCTCAGTGCAAAGGCAGGGGAGATGCACCCAGCGATGTGGGGGGGATAAACCAAGCTGTCCACAACTATGGAGGATCGACGTAAAGCATCGGATTCCTGTGACAGGTCAGCAACGTGTTTGACCTTGATATGCCATCATGGGACAAGGACGGTTGGGCGACGTCAGCGATGGTCTGGGTGCTGGGGTGAGATCATCACCACAGCAGAGAGGGGAGGGAGGAGGAGAGATCAGATAGCCTGTCAGGGCTGAGTTACTGCCCGCACACACACACACTAAGAAAAGCTCTGCCTTGTCTCATGGGGAACGCACGCACTATAACAATCGCTTTTTACACATACGCACAATTGCAATCCTTGTATTTCTCGAACGTGGAGACACTGACACGCGCACACACACACGACTGAGGCACTGCGTGGCATGGGTGTGAAAATCCTGCAGTGTGCTAGCAGGAAATGGAGATGATGTGCTGGGAGTGGTGCGACATCAACAAGTCAACACTGGAGCAACACTGGCCAACCCTGGGAGAGGCAGTCAGACTACTTATACACACCAGCATGGACCGAGAAAGTGAGGGACAGAGGGAGGGGGGAGAGAGGGTGAGGAATAGGAGGATAGGAGGGGGAGCAAGAGGGACAGAAAGAAAGAGAGAGAGAGCGAGAGAGAGAGAGAGAGAGAGAGAGAGAGAGAGAGAGGGTGGGTAGGGGAGGAGGGGGGGCAAGAGGGAGGGAGGGAGATGTATGGAGGAATGACAGAAACTAACCTTACCAATTGCCTGAACAGAGAAATGGTTAATGAAGAGAGAACCGGGTCAAAGAAAATCATGGAACTCATTATTGACTCCTGTAGACCCATGGGGCAGATATCAAGAGGGTAGACTAAAGAGTTAGGGACCACCCTTTATGGCTGGGTGTGGTGTATAGGATGACCCCTGGCCTGGAGCTGTAACCTACTTTGCTGCACTGTAATATACAGGACTGGGTGTCATCTTATATTCTCCCTGCAGTCTTCAAGCTGGAAACATAGTTGGTATGGAGTCAGCAAAGGCCAGTTCTACAACCACACGGTTAGCGTAACTTGGCTTAAATGGGTCGTTCAAGCAGACAGATTTGTTGACTTACACTAGTGAGGCAATATTGACAGCGTTACTTGAGGAAGTGTTTCCTCCGTCCATGTCCTTAGATGGCTGGCGGCCACTGAGATGACCTTACAGGAGTGTCAGCAATAAGAGAAGCCGAAAATGGAGCCGAGTCCCCCAAGGCTTTATTTTTGTAATTTTATTCTGTCGATAAATTAAGTGCGATGACTCACAAGGAAGAGCTCATTGCTATTCATACTATTGCTTTCAGGAAAGGCACCGTTCCCAAAAGCGCCTAGTTATTTGTATTCCAGGCTCACTTTCTCCTAGTACTCGTCTTTAAATCACCATGTTCATCCAGGGGGTAAACGCCATCGCTGACGAGTTAGCTCCGTCAGGAGCGACATGGGACTTAATAAAAACGACTACGTGCATCATCTTAAATCCACTTCCGTGATAACCGTGCATTCCGTGAGTCACTCCTATCTCGCAGAAGGGGGGGGGGGGGGGGGGCAGGCACAAAACAATTTGTATTCGATAAACACATTCACTGGGCCAAATGTCGTTTGTCAAAGGCTGGCGATGGAGCTAGCTTGGTGCGCTAGGATGCTATGAGCTCATTATCTTAATTTGGCTAGCGCAGACCGGGCAAGCTGGTCCGCTGGCCGGCGTTCAGATGGTGGCAGCCGGTGACCGTCACCTCGGATGGGTCTTAGGAGGGCCGGGACAGGGGTGCAGGAAGAGATGGAATTACATAGATAGCTACGGTGGAAAATACTGATGTGTTATTGGGAGGTATGAAGCATCTAGTGCGAATGGAGTTTAATAGAGTATGCAAATTGGCTTACCAAAAGCTTAGTTAAAATGACAATTGTACTAGCAATTACTAGGAATTTCTCTTCTTAACTTTCAGGAACATGCATTACTGATAGCACACACACATGCATGCAGGCAGGCAGACACACACACACACACACACACACAGTAAAGAGTCAGGGCAGAACCTATGCTGGTGTAACCCTACTCCACAGAATTCCATGGGTAAGGAACGAAGAACTGAATCGATCGACGGCCATGTTCTCTTGTACTCCGTTCAAACTGCATGTCACACAGATATTCAGATGTTCAACTGGGTTTCGGAGGGACTGACACACACGCGCGCACACGCACACACAAAACATTCGTAAAGCCAAATCGTTGCCACTTCCAACAACAACAAAAAAAAGGAGGGGGGG